>JAQQSZ010008355.1:0-13066 GCA_028646595.1 Phalanger gymnotis | reverse complement strand
ACAGATCTAATAATTGTCTTCAGTAGCTGAGGCAATCTTTTTAAATTTATTACTTTAACTTTAATCTAACATTTTAGCATAGAGAGATAGATATCCAAAATGGCAGAGATTCACCCCCACACAGGTGGAAATGATTCTCTGCCTGAGAATGTATTGTATTTGTAGGAATCTTGAACAGTGACAACAATAATACAATAACAATATTTATCACGATTGTTGTTATTTTTATAGGGTATATGCAATGCTCACTATATTCTAGGTATTGTGTTAAATAAACACTTTACAAATATTATTTCATTTGATCCTCACAATAATCTGGGAGATGGTTGCTATTATTATTACCATTTTATAATTGAAGAAGCTGAAACAGAGATTAAGTGATATACCCACAGTCACACATCTGGTGTTTGGGTAAAATACAATTAGGGGTTAACATTTTTTGAATGCTAAATAATTGAGTCAAGAACTCAGTCCCTAAACCATTCCTCTCAAGACTAAAAAGTTTTCCTCCCTGGATTATCTTAACCTTGAATGTAAAAAGAAAAAAGATATTGTCCTTAGAGGGATCATGGTGACTAGGTACTCTGAGATAATGATCCTATCTAGACAACAGTAAAATTGTACTATTACCTTTATTCTATTTCTCTAAGAAAGACCTTAGCTTTTCTTCTACTCATGTAAGGGAAAAGTGCAGAAAGAGTTTTAACTTAGAGAAAGTATTCTTTCTTAAAATTTCTAATTTTACTAAAAATGAGGTTTACAAAACTGTCTTGAGTCCAATTTAAAAGCAATTGGAAGTCAAATTAATATTACTCTCTTGGTTGCCTGTTCAGCAAATTATTCACTTTTTCATTGAAAGGTTGATGTCAAAGAAAGCCCATACAAGTTCATGGACCTTAATCTGAGCTTGGGTCCAGAAATGGTTAGGATTTTGCTACTGAATTGAAACTGACATTTATTCATTCATTTTAAAATCTAATCCAAGAAGGGATTTTGTTTTGGTTTTGTGAATACAGCAAGTTACAGTCTCTATCCTAGATCTAGAATTTATATCTTAGCCTATATCAAGGCCCATATATTCTAGAGTTATATTGATAAATAATAGTATTTCTATCTATACCCGTTCTCTATCTTAGGAGAGTTCCAATACCAAAGCCTAATTCAATTAATAATTGAAATTCTTATGTCCTTGTCAGATCACATTTTTGTCCTGTCCCTTCTCTGAGGATACATTATCCTCATATCATTCAGAAAGAATATGATAGTATAAGGATATAATTTTATACATATTCATGTATATGTGTTAAATCAATAAGAGAGGAGATAGCAAGTCTGTGAAATGATTAGTCCTAGTCACATGGATAGGAACACAAATCTGAAACAAATAATGGTCACCAATTCAAAATTTTTGCTTTCATTCCATTGCAGTAGCTCAGATATGTTTAATGATTATAATGAAGTTCATTATAAAATATTTACGATTCTGACACGGTCATATAACATTGCTATGAAAGGAAGGGGAAGGTTGTGGTTGTAACCCTATTTCAACCTTATTTCCTCAGGCCTCAGTTCAACATCAAAGACTGACCTATAAGTATATAAGAACAGTATATAAGGTATATAAGAACAAAACTGCCTTACCTATGGTTTTAGGTAAATGATAGGAATAGTTAATCATGTAGTAAAATTTTACTTCACAGAGCCAATGATTTTCTCCATCAGAAAATATTCCTAATCACAAAGAAAACGTCCATCTTTTCAATCTTTCCATGCTTCAACATGTATTGGTAGCATTTTTTAGAGGGCAATATCTTTGAGCAGGTCATGGCATTTTCCCTTAAATAATGAAGTGCTGGCTTAATAGCTCAAAGTTATACATTCACAGCACTCAGATCAAAAGACTAATCAACCTCTGTCAAACTGACACGATTTCTTATAATTTTCCCAAATCACAATGTGATAATAATAATGAATATTTACACAGTACTTGCTATGCACCAGGTGTTGTGCTAGTGCTTTAAAATTGTTATCTCAATTAGCATTATAAACATAATGCTAATATAAATCAATAACAGATTTAAAATGAATACGAAAGTTATTTTCTGTCAAATAACTTTAATCCAGTCAAAAGCATTTCTTCAATATCTTTAATGGAAAAAATACATTACATTCACACATCAATTTAAGCATTCTAAACTGGTCACATTCAGAGACAGTCCAGTTGCACATATAGTTACAAAGGCAGCCAAAATCATTTACCATTCAGGGCACAAATCAATCATTCTGCAAATAATAATTTTCACAAGTAATTTTTCAAAACCCAATATAATTTTAATTTTAAGATATTTAGAATGAAAAACATTCCCAGTGATCTCAATATTACAACTTTGTTAGAAAAATCACACTTATAATCCTTATTCTTGATAGGTCATTATAAAATAACTTTCTTTTTCTGCTCAGAAAAAAGATTATGTTTTGAAACCTTCCTTTTCTGGAAATAAAATTAGTACTATTGTCTCTGTTAAACAAGGACATAATATCACTTATCATTCTAATGTTCAAAAGAACCAGCAAAAGTTGTGAGCTATGAGCTTGCTGCAATGAGATTTCATCTTTATGGGGCCAGGCATTAGAAATTCCTCATCTCACTCACCTTAAAGAGGACAAAGGGTGGTCTCTGTCTGACGCCTGTAGTTAATTTAGTTTACTATTTTCTCCCCAAGTCCATTAAGTTATGCTGCAAAGTCTCTGCACTGGATCCATTAGACTATGCCCTCAGGAGTCATTGTTTAAGTAAATCAGCAAGTTTATGTTTGAACTCCTTTTATTACCTGGAAAGTTTCTTTATGGTATAAGTCAACCCACCTTCTGCTCCCCCAGTGAAAGAAATCACATTCTGGGGTATAGTAATATGGTAAGCCCGGAGCTAACTTACCACAAGTAGGAGTTTCCAAGTATGTTCTTCACAATATCAATCTACTGTCCAATGACTCAGATTTCTGTGAAATATAGTGTAACCTCTGAGTCAGAGAATACATGTCTTTTCCCAGGGACACACAGATTTCTTCCCAACCCCTTCAAGAGATCTCCCCTCATTTGTGCAGTAAGTTGCCAGCTCCATTAGTTGCTCTTCCACTTCCAGTGCATTGTCCTTAAAAGTCAAGAGCTCTTACACCCAGAGAAAGAACTATGGAGTCAGAATGCAGATTGAGGCAAACCGTTTGTTCTCCTTTTTTTTTCTCTTTTGTTTTTCTTTGTTTTGTTTCTTCTTTCTCATGATTCATTCCATTGGTCACAATTCTTCTTTACAACTTAACTATTGTGCAGATATGCTCAATGCAAAGTTATATGAAGAAGATATATCAGATTCCATGCCCTCTTGGGGAGGGGTGGGGAGAAGAAGGAAGAAAAGCTGGAATTCAAAATCATGTGGAACTGAGTGTTGTAAACTAAAAATAAAAAATCTTAATTAATAAAAAAGTCAAGAGCTCTGTCTATAGGAGCTAAATACTCTTGGGCAATTTTCCTTTGGTCTTATTGAGCTGGTAGTCCAAGTTCTGCAAAATAGTAAACAATAGCCCAGGGAGTGTGGGACTTCATACCAATCAACCTTTGCCAGCACTCACTGTGCCAATTGTTCCAGATCAATGGAAACCTGCTTTCTGTTCCACTGAGAGGATTAGTCACACACAACGAAAATGATTTCAGCAACCAGGTACCCAGGTAGTGTCTGGCCATCACATCATCCTATCCTTTGGATTTGGGTTTCAGTTAGATTTTGGGAAGAAATGAAGTAATTGTGAGTCAATGAACAACAGAGATTTACTTTGCCCAATCACAATAAGGATAGGCAGCAAAGGCACAGTGGAAGTCCTGTTTAAGGACTATGCATTTTCTAATTAATGAAAATTACCTTTGTTCCTATATTATCTATCACTCTTTAAGAAAGAGAGAGTGAGAATGAGAGGGGTTCGCACTTTGTGTAAAAATTTTACAAAGTTCTACTTTAAAAAGTCCTGGGGATTTATAAAAATCATTCAAACCACACTTTTCATCCTAATTTAGAAATGCATAGTAAACAGATTTCATTTCAGTTCACGAATTTAGTTGCTAGTTTGAAATGTCACAAATTTTTACAAACAGGAAAAGGAATTCTTTCATTCTAATACTTCTCTTTGTATTCCCACTTATATCATTAAGGCAAAATTAATTACCTTGAAGAGGACCATTAGCATGCCTGAATGGTTTGGGAATCACAGAATATAATGAATTCTCTAGTTAGAAGGCAAAAGAAGTATAACATTTATTTAGACTCCAAAGGATCAGACCCAAGGACCAATGCCTCCAATTAGATATCTTGGCAACAATATTCCAAAACCAATAAGCTCACCTCACTATGATAACAAGGAGGTTACAACAAAATATTAAAAGCCAATGCAACAAAGATTAGGAGGGAAGCAGAAAATTGGGAGAAAATCTTTACAACTAGTGTCTCTGATAAAGGCCTCATCTCTAAAATATACGGGAAACTGAGCCAAATTTATAGGAATACAAGTCATTCCCCAATTGAGAAATGGTGAAAGGATATGAACAGGCTGTTTTCAGAGGAAGAAATTAAAGATATCTCTAGGCATATGAAAAAAATTCTCTAAATCACTACTGATTAGAGAAATGCAGATCCAAACAACTCTTAGGTATCACATCTCTCCTGTCAGATTGGCCAAAATGACAAAACAGGAAAATGATAAATGCTGGAGAGGATGTGGGAAAATTGGAATGCTGTTACATTGCTGGTGGAGTTGTTAACTGATCCAGCCATTTTGGAGAGAAATTTGGAACTATGCCCAAAGGGCTATAAAAATGTCCATACCCTTTGACCCAGCAATACCACTTCCAGGGTTGTATCCCAAAGAGATCACACAAGTGGGAAAAGGACCCATATGTACAAAAATATTCATAGCGGCTCTCTTTGTAGTAGCAAAGAACTGGAAATCAAGGGGATGCCCATCAATTGGGGAATGGCTGAACAAATTGTGGTATATGAATGTAATGATATGCTATTGTGCTATAAGAAATGGGGAAGATATGGACTTCGTAATAACCTGGAAAAGCCTATATGATATAATGCTGAGTGACTGGAGCAGAACTAGGAGAACATTATACACAACCACAGATATATCAATTCTGTGATGACCAACCTTGGTAGACTTAGCTCTTCTCAGCAATACAAGATTCAAAGACAATTCCAAAGGACTCATAATGGAGAATGCTATCTACATCCAGAGAAAGAACTATGGAGACTGAATGCAGATTGAGGCAAACTGCTCTTTTTTTTTCTTTTGTTTTTTTTTCTTCTTTTGTTTTGGTTTCTCCTTTCTCATGATTCATTCCATTGGTCATAATTCTTCTTTACAACTTGAAAATCTGGAACTCAAAATCATGCAGAACTGAGTATTGAAAACTAAAAATAAAAAAAAATCTTAATTAAAAAAATAAATTCCCTTATCTCATCAAAAAAATATTATAGCAGCAAGCCAAACCAAACTTGAATCTTGCTGCTTTCTGTCTCTTGGTTTCTTCAGCTTCTGTCTTCTAGTCCTCCATTTCTGTTTCTGCAGCTTCTTCCTCAGTCCTCAGTGTCCTGTTTCCAAGTTCTGTTCTCTCTTTTTATACAGTCCATAGACATCATCTGATTGACTAGAACTAGGGCACATACCATTCACTCTGGTCTTAGCAACTCCCCTTAAGGCCCCGAGGCCTCTTCAGGCCTCTCTCAAACTGGCAAACTAATTTGCTAACCAGCCTGGGGCCTCACATGTAATTAGTGAAAGGGTGTGGGCTTCTCTGTAATCAGACCCATCTGAAGCCTATTCAATGGGCAGGAAAGGTCTTTTCACTTACTGATTGGCTTTACACCACTGTGACCAGAATTCAGAATACAAAGATGAGATATCTTTTGAAAACTTTGCAACTTTTGTCAGTGAAGTTCTCATTCTTTTCCTGACTGGTTTTAAGATTTTCTTTCTCCACAGAAAAATTCTTTCGCCTTGTCTCCTATCTAAAGCTAGTGGAAAGAGTTAGTGGAAGTCCCTATTTATTTGAGGAAACGGTTTTGTTGTTAGAATTGTGTTTGTCCTTCATTTTTGAAGAGGACCTTGACATCAGGGAAATGATGACATGACTTTTGCAGTTGACTTGGATTTGAGGGAGGAAGGGCTGTGCAAGGTCAACAGCCTCACTTTCTCCTCCAGAGCCATCTGCCTGAAAGGGGATCCAGCTACTTGGGTAACTCAGCTTGTCCTTTCCCCCTCCCTCTCCTCCTTTCTGAAGGAAGGTAAATTTTGATGGCCAGAAGCTGCCCACTTAACCAGGGGTTTGCTAGCTAGATTTCTTTCTTTCTTTATTTTTTCTTCCTTCCCTTTTTCCTTCCTTCCTTCCTCCCCCCCCCCTCTCTTTCACAAAACCTTAAACCCAGTTCACTCTGAAGCTCATAGGTTGGACCACAATAAGTCCCTGCCCAAGCTCCACTTATTGGCTGTATTTTAGGCTTTCTCTTTGGAACAGCAACCCTGAGGGTCTTCCCCTCCCAGTCTGATTTTTTTCCTCATTAAAGTGGCCACCCCTTGACTCACTTCTTAAAGAGGCCTATTCACCAAATGGGAATTATTCATTCTAAGTGAGTACATGAAAAGGCCTTACTCTCAAATGGCCAGGGCCTCCCATTGCAACCTGGGTTATCCCTATTCATTCTAATGAATATATCTGGAGGAGAAAGTAAAGCTGGCTACTCTGTTGTTAGAATTACAGTATTTACAGACACCAAGAAGTCATTTAAATACTTTGTACCTTTATATTTAGCTAACAATTCCTGGAGGACTGTCTGTCTCTGAGTTTCTATGCATTTCCTCCTTATTTTCTCTGCTCATCCATCTCATTTTTTAAAAAGTCATCAGAAAGGATTTTCAGAATATTTTCTTGCCACCTAAGGGAAGCATTATAAAGACCAATTGCATTGTCTTGTAAGGGAAAAGAATACTGACCAAAGAAAGGCATTTGAGGCAAGTAGTGAAAAATCTTTCCATAGCCTATTATTAATACCCTCTAAGGTAAGATCAGGATAAAAGCATTTATTTTTCCCCACTTTTTTCTTTCCTTTTTCCAAGAAAGGATTTTTTTCTTTTTTTTTCCTATTTGTTACTACATCAAACCAAAACAAATCCCATAACAAGAGAATTGGCCAATCAATTAATGTTTCATATATCACAATTATTGAAAACTATGTTTTATTAGAATGTCTGAAGAGAATTTTTTCTAGAATACTGAGAAACACACACACACACACACACACACACACACACACACACACACACACACGAACTGAAAACCTCAGGAAACCTCAGGTTTCCCCAGAACTTCTGGACAGAAGTTTTGGGTTTGTTTTTTTTTTTTCAGACCAGACCAAAAAGTCTATGCAGACATTCACAGAGAAGACAAACTGACCCAATTATGCAATTTTCTTAACAATGCGATAAATAATGTATAATCATATGAAATAACGCTCCAAATCATTATTGTTTGGAGAAATATAAATCAAAACAGCCTTGAGATATCATTTTACACCTATCAGATTGGTTAAAATGAAGGAAAAAGCAACAAATGTTGGAAGGGATGTGGAAAAATTGGGACACTAATTTATTGTTGGTGATATTACAAAATGATCCAGCCATTTTGGAGAGCAATCTGGAATTATGCCTTTGACTCAGCAAAAACACTACTAGGTCTGTTTCAAAAGATGATTTGGAGGACAGGAAAAGAATCTATATGTTCTAAAATATTTATAGCAGCTCTGTGTTCACAAAGAGCTGGAAATCTCATGGATGCCCATGAGTTGAGGAATGGCTGAACAAGTTGTAGTATGTGATTGTAATGGAATACTATTGAGATATAAGAAATGATGAGTTTAGGGGCAGCTAAGTGGTGCAGTGAGGAGAGCACCAGCCCTGGAGTCAGGAGGACCTGAGTTCAAATCCAGCATCAGACACTTGACACAGTTACTAGTTGTGTGACCTTGGGCAGGTCACTTAACCCCAATTGCCCTGCCTTCCACACTCAAAAAAAAAATAATGAGTTTGGTGATCTTAGAAAATATGCATAGACTTACAGGAAATAATGAAGAATGAAATGAGCAGAACCAAGAGAACATTGTATACAGTAGTGGCAATATTGTTTTAAGAAGAACTTTTAGAGACTGTCATTTTGACTATTATAATTTCCCAAATTAACTACAAAGAACATATGAAGAAAGATGCCATCTGCATTCAGAGAAAATCTAATAAATAGAATTATATATAGAACTATTTTTCATATATATATATATGTATACACACACATATTTATGCCTAATGGTACCCATCTCTATGGAGGGGGAGGGGAGGAAAAAGGAAAAAAGAAATGTACAAAATAACTTTATTACATATTAAAAAGAAATAGCAAGTTGTACCAATAGATTTGCAGTTTCAAATGCTAAATTATTATGCATAATGCTGCATAATAATGCAGCAACATTTTTTATTATGCTATTTTATGAAAATGTTGTTTTATTCCATAAATTTGAAATTAAAATAGATAAAAAATTTTTAAAGGAATATGTTGATGAAGCCCTAGTATTCTCTACCTGAAGATATAGAAGGGTTACTAAAACTTAGAATAAAATAGATGAAATGGAATCTGTTGTACTCTGAAAACAAAACAAAACAAACGAGGAGATGGCAACTTTACTGATTAGTTGATTTCTCTACCTAGAAGGTTCCCAAGGTAAATTTACCCTGAGGGTGGCTGAATTAGGAACTCAAATTATGTGAGACCCAGTCCAGGACCATTTGGAGTGCCAAAAATTATGACAGCATCCTCGAGCATATTTACTCGTTACCAAAAATACTTAGTGACACAGAAAAAAAGTAACTATAGTTTGTTCACTCACAGGGTGACACATAATCAAAGGTCAATGGACATATTTCTATCATAATTTGCTTAATGACATTTATACCATATGTAAAGAAGAGATGATTTCTGATCATAGAAGAGGAAGGAATGTATCCTTATTTGCATTGTCATTCCTACTAGATCAAAGGGAACCTTCCATCCTTTATTAGATAAGGTAAAGAGAAAGAGTAAACTTCTTTGTGCTATCATAACTTTCTGAGCCTCTTTTGCAGTTATAAAGCAATTATGAGCAAAAGGGAGGGAACCAACCTGTGGCAAATTGATCCTGAGCTAAGGCAACAGAGAAAGTAATGATCCAGATTAACGTTCAAGAACATAAAGACTGATTAAAACTGAGACCTAATAACCTATGACAATGTAAAGGAATTTATTTGACATTCTTCTGGTTCTATTCATTTCAGTTAGCACCAGTTCATATAGGTCTTTTCAGGTTTTTCCTGAGAGCTTCTTGCTCATTATTTCTTATAACACAATAGTATTCTATCACAATTATATGCCACAACTTGTTTGGCCATCCTCCAACTGATGGGCATTTCCTCAATTTCCAATTCTTTGCAACCAGCAAAAAGCTGCTATAAATATATGTATATATGTATGTATGTATATATGTGTGTGTGTGTGTGTGTGTGTGTGTGTGTGTGTGTCTTTTTCCCTTTTGTTTTTTATCTCTTTTGGGATACAGATCTGGTAGGATATGCATGGTTTTATAGCCCTTTGCCTATAGTTCCAAATTGCTCTAAATAATGGTTGAATTCATTTCACCACTCAACCAATAGCACATTAGTGTCTGGATTTTTCTTCATTCCCTCCAACACTTGTCATTTTCCTTTTCTATCCAATCTAATAGGTGTGAGGTAGTACCTCAGAATTATTTTAATTTGCATTTCTCCAATCAATAGTGATTTAGAGATTTTTAAAAATATGGCTATAGATACATTTTATTACTTCATCTGAAAACTGACTCTTTATATCGCTTAATAATTTACAAATTGGGGAATGGCTCCTATTTTTATAAAATTAACACTTTTCTCTATATATTTTAAAAAGCAGGTCTTGGTGAGAGAAACTTGCCTGAAAATTTTTTCACCATCATGATTGCTTCTCTCCTGTTGCTTCTCCTCTACTGCTTCTCTTCCTATTGCTTCTTCTCTCCTATTCCACCCCCTTTTTATTCTATTCTCTCTCTCTTCTCACTCTGTTCCTCTTCAAAAGTGTTTTGCTTCTGACAACTACCTCCCCCAATTAGCTCTCCCTTCTCTCAGTACCCTCCCTTCTCTTATCCTCTTCTCTTCCTACTTTCTTGTAGGCAAGTAAGATAGATTTCTATAACCAATTGAATGTGTACATTATTCCCTCTGACCCAATTCTAAGGAGAGTAAGGTTCATGAGCTCCCCTCCTTCCTTCCCCCATCATCTCCTCCATTGTAAATGCCCTTTATTACCTCTTTCATGCAAAATAATTTACACCACTCTATCTCTACTTTTCCCTTTCTCCAGTACATTTTTCTTTCTCACCCTTCAATTTTATTTTTAAAGATATCATCCCATCACATCAACTTATGCTTTTGTCCTCTGTCTATACATACTCCTTCTAGCTGTCTTAATAATGAGAAAGTTCTTACGAGTTCCAAGTATCATCTTTCCAAATGGGAATTGAATGGCAATTGAATCTCATTAATTCCGTTATGATTTCTCTTTCTTGTTTAACTTTTCATGTTCTCTTGAGTCTTGTATTTGAAAGTCAGATTTTCTGTTCAGCTCTGGTCTTTTCATCAGGAAAGCTTGAAAGCCCTTTATTTCACTGAATGTGTATTTTTCCCCTGAAGGATTATATTCAGTTTTGCAGGGTAGGTGATTTTTTTTTATAATTCTAGTTCCTTTGCCCTCCAAAATATCATATTCCAAGCCCTCTGATCCTTTAATGTAGCAGCTGCTAAATCTTGCATTATTCTACCTGTGGCTCCATTATATTTAAATTGTTTCTTTCTGGCTGCTTTCAATATTTTTTCTTGACCCAGGAACTCTGGAATTTGGCTTAATATTCCTGGGAGTTTTCATTTTGAGATATCTTTCAGGAGGCAGTCAGTGGATTCTTTCAATTTCTATTTTACCCCCTTGTTCTAGAATATCAGGGCAGTTTTCCTTCATAATTTCTTGAAAGATTATGTCTAGATTCTTTTTTGATCATGGCACTTGATGGTCTAATAATTTTTAAATTATCCATTCTATAATCTTTACAAATGAATTTTAGGTACATGTCTCAACATGCTAAAAGATGGGTAAATATATTCATTCCCTATTATAATTTCTTTGTAGTACACCCCATATCATGTTTATTTTTTATCTTTCATTTTACTTCTTGGAGATTTCAGAAGTTTGCTTTTATAAATTAAAATAGAGTACACCTTTTTATTTTAAAGGAAACTGGAAAAAAAGAACTCAGAGATTATGCAAGTACAAAAAATAATTATGTTTGTGTAATACATCAGCAACTTCATAAAATTCATAATTGCGCAGGATTGTTTTAGTCTTAAATGAGACCAAAAACAGCCTTAAAAAGTGCATGTATGTATAGAAGCCTTTCATCTACTGGCATTGTGGCTCAGTGTAGTAATTGTCTTCCCCCCTTTAGATATATATATGTGTGTATGTGTGTGTGTGTGCACGTGTGTGTGTGTGTGTGTGTGTGTGTGTATGAGAGAGAGACAGAGACAAAGAGACATTCAGAGAGAGAGAAAGAATAAAGAGAAAGGGGAGGAGGGAGAAAGGGAGGCAAAGAGGAAGGAAAAGAAAAAGGATGGGAGAGAAGAAGAGAGCAAAGGAAGAATGAAAACTCTGCCATCACCCTGTTGAGAGCATTATGAGCTTCTAGTAGAAGCTATTCTATCTGGGTTGAAGCTTCTGCAGCAGAGCAGATTGCCAGCTCCCAATAAAGGCTAGACTTCAGTAGAAAATAGATAGAGATGCAGGGTATGGGGCTGGGATCTATACCAGTTCAGCAACAATTGCAAGATGAGGTATTAAAGTGACTGAGGCAGAAGCAGATAAAAATCATCAGTCCCACTAGGGCTGGAGAAGTTATGAAGTCAAAAGGTTGTAGTTTATATGAGGACCAGCTCCTGCATTGGTGTGAACAGATGGAAGCTGAGCAAGGGTGGAGAGGTAACTAGGAAAGGTAGTTGTGACAAAGGCAAAGGTGAGGGCAACAGTAACTATTAGGAGAAAACCTAGTACATGGAGCCTCAGGGAACAACTTCTGGGATCAGTCTAACACTGTTTCTAAAGGACTGATGGAAAGTTATAATCAAGGGACCGATCAGCACATACTTATTTATAACTATAAAAGATAGACAGGCACAGGAGATTCAAAGACAAAAATGAAGAATCTCCACACTCAAGGACCTTACATTCTATTGGGAGACACAACATATACATATATGCAAGATAGATACAAGACAATTTTGAAAGGAAAGCACTAAAAGCTGAGGGGAAAATGGAAAAGTCTTACTTACAAGGGTGAACTTGAAAGCTTACCTTAAAGGAAGCTAAAGATTATAAGAGATAGAGGTAAGTGGGGAGTATATTCCAGGCATGGGAGATAATGAATGCAAATCCTGGAATTGGGATGTAGAGTGACATATATGAAGAATAGAAAAAAGGATAATTTAGCTGAGGGGGAGGATTCACAACTCTTAAAACTGAGGTGCACAAAGGGTAGTGAATATAGACTAATAAGGCTAGAAAATCAATTTGGGGCCAGATGAAATATTTTAAATGCCAGAGGACAATGATACAGAAAACTATGGAGAAGAGAACAGTGAATGGGGAAATTATTATAAAAGATTGTTACTGACTGGAACAGATATCAATATATTGAGAAAGATACAAAAATGATGGTGTAAAATCACAAAAGTAGGTGGATATCACTATTTTGCTCAGTTTCATAGTTTTGCATTACAGACCAAAGATTGAAGTACTGAAACTTCATATCCTAAATAGATCTTAGTCTTCTATATAAACTGTGAGTCATTGGTCTGAGTCCTTCAATTATTTCATTATTCTC
>JAQQSZ010008354.1:0-13066 GCA_028646595.1 Phalanger gymnotis | reverse complement strand
CAACCAGAATGTACGCCATCTTGGAGTGGGGGGTGGGGAGGAAATGGGGAGAAAATTTGTAATTCAAACACCTGTGAAAATCAATGCTGAAAACCAAACATGTCAAAAATAAATTAAAAAAAATTTAAAAAAAAATCAGCATGCTTTCTAAACCTAGTCAGATCAGTAAAACTAATGGGGAAGACAATAAGCAAACAACTATATACAAACAAGATTATGTACAGATAAATTTGAAAGAATCAACAAAGGGAAGACATTAGAATTAAAGGAGATCAGGCAAAATTTCCTATAGAAAGTGGGATTTTAGTTAGTATTTGAAGGAGGCCCAGAGAAGGAGATGAGGAGGAAAAGCATTCCAGGTCCAAAACTGTGGGACAGACAATGAATATACCCCAGAGGATGGCGATAGAATGTCTTATTTAAGGAGGCCAGCAGAACTTCTGAACAGAGATAATGAATCTTGATTATGACCAGCAAGCTACAATGAAAAAGCTCCATTCCTACTTGGGTCAGAAGGCCCAGGCATTTTTTTAAATTAGAAATTAGACCCTAAGATCTTGCAGTTCTGGGATTATATCTTAGAAGATGGTCAATATATAAAGAGTATGCACACCTGAATATGTATGATAATTTTTCAAGGCAAAGAATAAATGAAATGATTATCTAATATTCTGTATTTATGGTGGAACTTTTGTGTCAAAGATCATATAGTGCTGTGTTTCTTTTTTAATTTTTCAAAATTTTATTTTTATCTTCAGTTACAAATTCTGTTTCTCCTTCCACTCATTGAGATGGTAAGAAATAATACTGACTATACATACAAAATCATGAAAAATTTATTTCCACATTAACCATGTGTAAGGTGGAAGGTCCCCAGGATCTGCTCAACCTAGAGTTCCCCCTCAGTGTGAGAAAGGAACACCGCTTGATGGTGGTTGTCAAGATCCTTCACCCAAATATCACAAAGAATGACAGGAATAATTTCCTGAAAGAGGTGAAGATCATGTCAAGGTTGAAGGACCCTAACATAATTCAGCTGTTAGGGGTGTGCATGCAGGATGACCCCCACTCTGTATGAGTACTGACTACATGGAGAATGGTGACCTTAAGTAGTTCCTCAGTGTCCACCGATTATAGGACAAAGTTGTAGATGAGTAGCCCAGGAAATAGGGGAACTACTCATGGCAGCCCAGATTGCCTTTGGTATGTGATACCTTGCTGCACTCAATTTTGTGCACCAGAATCTAGCCACCAGGAACTGCTTGGCGGGTGAACATTTCGCCACCAAAATCACTGACTTTGGAATAAGCCAAAAACTCTATGCTGGGGATTATTACTGCATGCAGGGCTGAGCTGTGCTACCCTGGGAGTGCATTCTTATAGAAAAGTTCACAACAGCCAGTGATGTGTGGGCCTATGGAGTGACTTTATGGGAGGTTTTGATGCTGTGTCGAACTCAGCCTTTTGGACAGCTTTCTGATAAGCAAGTCACTGAGAATATTGGGGAATTCCTCAGAGATCAAGGCCAGCAGGTGTACCTGGTCCACACTGATGCCTGCCTTCTGGGACTCTATGAACTGATGCTTCAGTTTTAGAGCCAAGAACCAGAGGAATGACCCCTTTTCCCCAGCTGCACCAATACCTGACAGAAGATGCCTTTAATATGATGTGAATTTTAACAGCTATTCTTCATTTGCCTACCAACCTTCCTGACATGACTCAAAGATGGGGACAGCAGCTGTAACAGGATAAGAGGGTACAATTCTCCTGTTCCCATCACCCACTCCTAATTCTTTTGTCCATTCCTGTATCTTCTGTTCCCCATCCCCATGATCTCCACTTTGACATCTCTCTTCCTTTCCTATCTCTTCTCTGTCAAGCACAAAGCCACCCCAAATGGAGACAGAGGAAAAGACTAATCTCAGGCAGGCTATGTCTGCCAAGGGAGGTTGGTATTATATAGTCTCTTCTCTTTTTGGCCTTTCTTTCAATAGCCTCTCATCTTTCTCTCTGCATCTCTTTTGTCTCCCCAGTTCCCCATCCACCCAGCTGACTCTGGGATTGGGATTTCCTCTGATCTCTAGCAATCTTCAAAGTAAGGGAGGGTAAATATTGTGCAGACACTGGACATGACCCACTGGGCCAACTGGGCCCTACTGGAAGACATTTGTTCCCAGACAGATGGTTGTTGCCCCCACAAGTCCCTCTCTATCACATACTGGACACAACTGGCTAAGAATTGGGGAAGGGGGGAGAGAGGACAGGAAGTAGGGATGGATATCCTCTATCATTTCCCCTGGAATTGTCCCTGAGCTCTATTGCTCACCTTTCTCCATCTCCCAATGCTCTGGACTTGGGGGTTGATTCACTCCTACTTCTCCAATTGTCCTCATCTCCCCCATTCCCTTCCCCCACGCTGTAGATAGTGCTTGTCTGAGTCCGTAAGTTTCTTTGGAGTATATATTTTGATTTGGGGGAAATGAGGCTGGGAGAGGGGATGTTAGTTGTCTTTATTAGTGATATTTCTTTGGGTTTTCTATAATCACTTGGGGTTTTTACATTGAGGGGAGAGAGGAGACACAAAATTTTATGCTAATATATGAACCTAGTTGAAGGCAATTTTAATCCCTTGCAATAGGAAGGTAATAAAGGTTGAGTTTTTTGTTTTCTAGGAAGAAAAATAAACAAAGAAAAAATATTGCTTCAATCTAATGTTCTGAGTCCATCAGTTCTCTATCTGGAGGTAGACAGCATTTTTTCATCACTACTCCTTTGGTATTCTGGTGGATCATTGTATTGAAAAGAGTTACTATGTCTTTCACAGTTGTTTCTCTTTACAATATTTTTGTTACTGTGCACAATGTTCCCATGGTTTTTTAATGTCTACAATGTTCCCATGGTTCTGCTCACTTCACTTCACTTGGCATCAGTTCATATAGATCTTCCCAAGTTTTTCCTGAAACGATCTTGCTTGTCATTTTTCACAGCACAATAGCGTTCTAACACATTCATGTAACATAACTTGTTCAGTCATTCCCCAATTAATGATCATTCCCTCGGTTTGCAATTCTTTGTAACCACAAAAAGAGATGCTATAAATATTTTTGTGTGTATGGGTCCTTTTCTTTTTTTATGTCTTTGGAGTATAAAGTATACTATTTGCAGTATTTCTGGGTCAGAGGGTATGCACAATTTTATATTCCTTTGAACATTGTTCCAATTTTTTCTCCAGAATGCTTAGACTAGTTCACACTTCCGCCAACCCTGCATTAGTATACTTTTTCTCCCCATAGCCCCTCCAGCATTTGTCATTTTCCTTTTCTGTCATCTTAGCCATTTAATTCATTCAAGGTGGTATCACAGAATTATTTTAATTTGATAGCCTTGATTTCTTCCTCTGAAAATTGTCTGCTCATATACTTTGACTATTTATCAATTGGGAAATGGTTCTTATTTTTCATATATAAATGTGGCTTAGTTCTCTATATATTGGGAAAATGAGATCTTTATCAGAGAAACTTGCTGTAAAAAAAACCCATTCCTTTTGTCCTTCTAACTTTGGCTGCATTGGTTTTGTTTGTGAAAAAAAACTTTTTAATTTTATGTAATCAAAATTATCTATTTTAACTCCAGTGAACTTCTCTATCTCTTGTTTGGTCACAAATTCTTCCCCTATCCACAGATCTAACAAGTAATTTCTTCCATGCTCCCCAAATTTGCTTATGATATCACCCTTTATGTCTAAATTGTTTTGAGCTTTTCTTAGTATATTGTATGAGATGTTGGTCTGTGCCCAATTTCTGCCAGATTACTTTCCAATTTTACCAGCAATTTTCATCAAATAATAAGTTCTTGCCCCAGTAACTGAGATCTTTGGGTTTATCAAAACTAGGTTACTGTGCTCATATATTTCTGTATTTTATATACCTAATTCATTCCATTAATAAACCACTCTATTTCTTACTCAGTAAAATTTTTATCACTTTGTGGTATAGTCTGAGATCTGGTACTGCTAGACCCTCTTCTTTCATACTTTTTTTCATTGAATCCCTTGATATTCTTGTCCTTTTGTTCCTCTAGTTTAATTTTGTGACTATTTTTTCTAGCTCTACAAAATAATTTCTTACTAGTTTGATTAGTATAGCACTGAATAAGAAAATATGTGAGTAGGAAGTCATACTATATCAGAATTGGTTGGAGATATTAGGAATGCTTATGCTCAAAAAGAGAATACTTAAGGGATTATGTGATAGCCACTACCAAATATTTAAAAAGTAGTCATGCAAAAACACACACAGAGTAAAGGTAAGAGGCTGGAGCAGAATCTGTTATGCTTCAGCTGAAGTTAAAAAACTAGGGGTAGTAATCCTG
Source organism: Phalanger gymnotis (assembly GCA_028646595.1). Taxonomy (NCBI): domain Eukaryota; kingdom Metazoa; phylum Chordata; class Mammalia; order Diprotodontia; family Phalangeridae; genus Phalanger; species Phalanger gymnotis. The sequence continues at coordinate 8,695 of JAQQSZ010008354.1, read as the reverse complement.
ATCTTAGACAAAGTAAAAGCAAAAATAGATCTAATTAAAAGAGATAAGGAAGAAAACTACATCTTGCTAAACGGCACCATAAATAATGAAGCAATCAAATTAGAAGATCAAAGAATAGTCTACCTATCAGATCTATGGGGGGGGGGGGAGAATAATTCATGACCAAACGAGAGAGAAAGCATTACAAAATGTAGAACAGATAATTTTGATCACATTAAATTGAAATGCTTTTGTACAAATAAAACCAATGCAACTAAGATTAGAAGGAAAACAGAAAGCTGAGAAACAATCTTTATGGCAAGTGTCTCTGACAGGCCACATTTCTCAAATGTATAGAGAAATGAGTCAAACTTGTGATACTACAAGCCATTCTCCAAGTGATAAATGGTCAAAGGATATGAACACGCCATTTTCAGGTAAGAAATGCAAGATATCTATAGACTCACTGCACCACCTAGCTGCCCACCCCACAAAGAGATTTTAAAAAGGGAAAAGCACTTACATGTGCAAAAGTATTTATAGTAGCCCTTTACATGATGGCAAAATATTGGAAATTGAGGGGATGCTCATCAATTGGGCAATGGCTGAGCAAGCTGTGATATATAAATGTAATGGGATACTACTATGCAATAAGATGTGATGAACAGGCAGATTTCAGAAAAAAACAAAATCTGGAAAGACTTGTACAAACTGATGCAAAGTGAAATGAGCAGGACCAAGAAAACATTGCACATAGTATCAGCAACATTGTGTGTTGAACAATTATGAATGACTCAGCTCTTTTCAGCAACTCAATGATCCAAGGCAAGTAAAAAGGACTCACGAAGGAAAATGCTTTCCATATCCAGATAAAGAACTTGTGGATTCTGAATGAAGATCAAAACATTTTTTTCATTTACTTTATTCTTTCCCATAGTTTTTTTTTCTTTTGATGTTTCTTCTTGCACAACTGTGACAAATAGAAAAATATATTTTACTTCAAACTGCCTATCATTTTCAGAAGAGGGAAAGAGAGGGAGAAAAATTTGGTACTCAAAGTCTTGTAAAAATAAAGGCTAAAATTTTCCTTGCTATGAAATGGGGTGGGGGGCAGGAATTAAATACTATTTAAACCATAAATAAATAAATAACTAGTCATGTTCCTCAATTTATCTACATGGTGGTTTGACCATCTATACTAAAAATGGATAGAAAATGACTTAAAATGAAAACTAAAAGAAACAACACACAGGAAAAATGTTTAAAGTAATTATCTCTGAAAGCAATTTTTACATAATATAAAGAGTTTGTCCAGATTTGATGGCCTTCTTCCATCCAACAAGCAAGCATGGACATTTTTTGTATATTATAATTATATATTTTAGGACAATGTTTTTCTGCATGTTATCATAAATATTTTTCTTGAAGAATATTATTTTCCTCTAAATACAATGATGTTTCAGGATCAGGAAATAAGGCATGTGAAGTCTCAAGGATAAGTTTTGTCTCATTTCTGAACTTTTTTATATCCCCAGCACCTAGTATGGTGCCTAGGATGTGTTGCTTCATAAATGCTTGTTGGAGGATTGATTGATTGATCAATTTGTATGTAATTCATAGGACTTGAAGTTAAATTTGCATCTTCCAGTTCCCTGGCCCAGAGAAAAGGCACTCTTCCTAATTGAAGTGTCACAAGTTTGGGGTTCAATCTGGAGAGAAGGGGAATTTTTTTTTATCACTCTTGATCTTAATTTCTGGTATCACAATCAACTTGCAATGCCTCCTTAGAAAATCATTCACTGTAGCTTCCCTGCAAGCAAATTTATTTATTTGTTTGGTTGGTCGGTTGGTTGGTTGGTTAGTCGTTTTCAAGATTGAGTCTCCCTGTATCTTCTAGGCTAGAAATTCAGTGAACACTAATAGATCTATTCACATTATTAATTGACAAGGAAGCTTTGAATCACTGTGTATCCCACTTGGGCTTGTTCCCTCCCTAGGCAGCCTGGTGGCTTTCCACTCCCAAGCATTCACCATATTGGTCCATGACTTACTGTGAACATCCAATGACTTTGTCCCTCACATACCTATATGGACTCCCAATCTCAGGAGACCTGCCAGCCTTAGCCAGGATTACAGGAATGCACTACATGTCTCACCAACTAGTTCAACATCATGTCTCAAGTCATAAGTTCTTGAATTCTTGACTGAGGTGTCCAGGCCTTTAAAAATTTCTAAAGGATTCCAATATTTCTGAAGGTAAGTTGATTTTTGGTTTTGTTTTGTTTTTTCCAGTTTATCATAGAAAAAATATCAATGAAATAAAAGGCATCATTTATTTAACAAATGAGATTGGAGTAGAAAGTAACTCTTAAAAGGCTTTGAATCTGCTATTTCTTTATTTTGAACACAATACCTTCAAATACAAAAAGCCAATTGCAACTGATGTAGATAGTGAAAATATAAAAGGGCAAGACATTAGGAGTCTTGACTTTCTCTCTGACACTGCACTGCATTAAATAAATATAGAAGTTTCCATCATTATCCGTTGTAATTACTAGATTTGGCAGAGCAAGTCGAGTAGGAAACTAGTTTCTATAGATCTCTGCAAGAAGAACTAAAATGAACAACTTCAGGCAGCTAATCCTGCGCTAGATCAAAGTCCCCTTGGGGAAATATTTATGTTTCACTAGTTTACTCAGAGAAACAGCTCTAGGGATCTGCAGATATCTATCCTCTGTGATTTGGACTGAAGGAGACACCGATGCCAGCGCTGAAGCTTGTGATTTAATCATGGAGGCATTTCAGCCTCTAGCAATCCTATCTCCTCAAAAATCAATACCTATGCTTTCAGCTCTATTAGAGAATTCTTTTTGTTTTTCCTCCTGACCAAGATATTAATTTGTATATGTTCTATTGTCTGACCTTCTAGTTGGCAGTTTGAGATGCTGGTACCTAACTTGGTGATTCAGTTTGAAAATCCTTTTCCCAGAATGACTTTCCCTGTCATCATCATCACCACTACCATAATCATCATCATCATCTTCATCGTCTACTGAATCATATACTTATTCTCCAAAACACTAGCACACTCCACAGATTATCCAGGAAGCATACAAAAGGATCATTTCACTTTGGCATCCAGAATTTATAGCCTTTACCAAGCACCTCCAGAATTGAGCAACATAATCACCCAAAACCAGTGCCATGCTTCTCTGGGTAGGAGAAAAATGCCTCCATCCAAATGAAGAGCCAGCAGAAGTCATTCAAATAGCCTTCCAAAGCAGGAAAGAGCATAGCCCAGACATTAACAATGCCTAAAATTGCAAATGAATGTGCCTGGCCAAGATCTAAGTTCTGAGAATATGTAGTTTCACATGTAGTCTTCCCTTAAGTCTAAGCCTTCCCTCTTATTTCCTACTTATCCTGTACATAGCTTGCTTGTACCTATTTGTTTGTTTGTTGTCTCCTCCATTAGATTGTGAGCTCCTCAAGGGCACAGGACTCTTGCCTCTTTTAGTTCCTGGCCTACAGTAGGTATTTAATGAATGTTCATTGATTGACTAACAGAATCATACACATGATAGTGCTCTTCGAACCATAGACACAAAGAAATTCGTACTATAGTCAGTAAGGGGCAAAAAAGGGCATCTCACTCAGTTTTATGCTATTACTATCAGGGAGCAGCAATCAAAGAAGAAGCATTTACTAAGTACTTATTGAATTCCTGGCCAAGTGCTAAACACTAGGGATACAACGACAAAAATGAAATATTCCCTTCCCTGAAGGAGCTTACATTCTATATTAAGGAAACATTTTACAGGAAGAGCATTTTAGCTTAAAACATACTTTCTTATACTTGAACCTTTTGACAGCCCCACAGGTAAATTAAATGACTTGCCCAAGGTCTTTTGAATGGTAAGTAGCAGAGCCAGAACCGGATAACCAGTTTATATACTGTGTCATCTTCTAATAAGTTATTAGAAGTAAGGGATTATATCTTGTTCAGCCTTGTCTCACTTCTCATTCTTAGCACAGTATCTCCAAAATATTCCTTAATAAATATGTGTGGATTAATCCTAAATAATGATCTTGCAAGATCATAACTTGAGATAGAATGACTGCAGAAAACATTCCAAGTAAAGGAGTCATCCAGAATCTGAAATGAAAAGACCTTGTTCAGTTGTTACATTGGAAATCTATTAACAGAAGTAATTTGCCTAAATTAGAAGCCTTCACAGAATGCCAACTACTTTCCATCTCCTTGGTCAACTCTGCTATCATTATCTGCACACTTAAGAATGAAAGTGTTATATAAGGTTAGAATTCAAAGGTGGAGAAACAAATATGCTGGGGAATTAACTTGTGTCCACAAGTGCTGAACTGTTTCTGAAATGACCCCTTTTAAAAGCATTTGTCATTTGTTCTCAGTGCAGATTGGCACTTGAGATTCAAAACACTTATTCTGACATCATTAGGTCTGCATATTTCCAAAAGTTCAGGTACAGGTACATTTTGAGATGTGACCTGAAATCTTCCAAATTTTTAATGTTTAATGAATGCTTTTCACATATCTTTTAAAGTATGAATATTAATGTAGTAATTCTTATAAATATTTGGAATAATTTGTAAACAAATTTACATGTTGTAAGGGTATTATATAATATCTTATTTTCCCATTGTTATGATTTGATTTCCACTATGTGAATTAGGGTCTGTTAAACCTCATCTAACTTTAGACGTATCCTCATCTATAAAATGAAAAGGTTAGATTAGGAGATATTTTGATTCTATAATTCTTAATAATTTTTACTTTGATTTCTATTTATTACTAATAGAGAGTGATGATGTTAACTGGACACCTAAATTCAAGGTGACTCCAACTATATGAACATGATTTTCCAAACTTGTGTTTCAATTTAAAAATATCTTTACTAAATAATAACAATAATAAATGTATCTTTGCTAAAATAACTAAACATGAACAGACTTTAAATGCTAAATTTAATGAGAGTGATTATTTATAGCACTTTCACACAAATGAAACAAGCTATAGACATGCAGCATGATACAGCAGAAAGAATACTGAATTCTTAAGTCATGAGACCTTATTCCATACCTCTGATTGTTTGGTACTATCTGTGTGACTTTGGGCAAGTCATTTGCCCTTTCTGAGCTTGTTTCCTCATCTGGTTGATGGGAGTTTCACATTAGAAGATCTGCAAAGTCACTTCTGAGGCTAAATCCTAATATCTCTTTATAGCATCCTTCTCACTTGACTCAACTGTACATTAAAACAGTTAATTCAAACTGTAGCAAAGGTTCCATAAGTATAACTGTATGCTGATGCTGATTAGGATATTATATGTTAGACTTTATAATTTATCCTGAACCCTAATTTAGTGTCAAATCTCCTTTTCAATATCTTGTCATCAATTCTCTAACCCCTTCTAATCCAATTCCTTATTTCTTCCTTTAGAAAAAGGATTCCTTTCTCTAGGGACCTGTCTTCCTAAGAAAACATTTCAGTGAATGCTTCTAAAGTGTTCTTCAAAAACATCTGCTTCTATTTCATTATTATTGTCGAGTTATACTGGGGTGGGTTTCAAATCTCTACTATGTGAAAGTCTAGATAAAATCAAAGGTTTAGAAATAGACATAATTTTAGTCATAATTTCAACTCATTTCTGTCAACAGGTGAGATGAATCCCTTGGGCTAGGAAGTTTCCACTTGTCAAAAAAATTCTTCAGGATTGGAGTGTGTTATGTTGTGTTATTTAGCCATTGGTATTGAGAATAAAGTATAAATAAAGCTATTAGTTTTGAGAATAAAGACTTTTCGCTTTTGACAGAAAAGTCATTTATTACTTTAAGTGGTTAATAATCCAACACATCAATATTTTCATTAATTAGAAGCATAGAATCGTAAATTTAAAACTGGAAGAAAACTCAGTGATCATCTAGATCAACTCTTTCATTTTATAAATGAGCAAATTGAGAATTTAAGTGACTTGCCTATGGTCACACAATTGTTAAGTATAAAAGACAAAATCTGGACCCAGATTTTCCTGACTCTAAGTGCAACAATCGATTCCACATCATGCTTTGTACTCTTTTGAGTGGTTTGGATCACAACTCATCCATGCCTTTCCAATTGGTGAAATGCCTCCCACAGACTGCCCCCTAAGCAGACAAGTGCCCAATATGCCTTCCTCTTACTATCTTAAAATATCTAGGTCTCACCTCACCAACTGCCTGCTGGATATGTACATTTAGTGGCACTTCAGGCATCTCAATTTCAACATGTCCAAAACTTCTTTATCACAAACACCACTGCTCTTCTTACATTCCTTTTTTTTAGCTAATACTCCTTAAGCACTTAAACCCTTCTTTCCATGGAATATTCGATAATCCCTGTAGCCTTATCACCTTATAATATTCTTTCCCTAGACCTTTCCCATCCTTGCATTGGTGAGTTTCTCCTGGAGCCTCAGTTCTATGGAGGAGCACAAACTGGCCTGCCTTTATTCTTTTCTTGGCTTTACATCTGATGTTCTGGACTTCAAAACCTATTCTTCATTTCAGGCACCACACACACACGCACGCGCATGCACACAAACACAATTCAGCTCCCATTTATGTGTTGTCTCCCATTTTAATATAAGATCTTTAAAAGCAAGGATTGCCTTTTTTACTAATATTTGCGTTTCCAACACTAATAGTTCATCTTGTGTTTTTTAAGAAGACCAATGTCACCATGGAGTGAAGTCTTGATTTGTGTGTGAATTAGACTTAAGTAAGACAGAGTCAGAGAAAGTCATCAGTCTCACTCCATCTTCCAGAGTCATTGAAGTCCAGTGGCAAGACAAAAGTCAGAATGACAGGAGATGGCCCAGGATGCAGTATATGACCTTGGTATCTTTGATGTCTGGCCAAGCTCTAAGAGCTCCACAGCACCTGCTTCAGCTGCTTTGTTGGCCTGTGGAACAAATTGTTCTCACCTATTCTACCAAGGTGAAGTCTTCCCATGCTTGGGGTAAACAGCCTCCTAATTCACTAAAGAGTTTGAAGTCTGTCAGCTACTGTCAACCTGGTATAGCCTGTCTGCCAAGATAGTTTTACTGGGGTGTGGCCACTGTGCATGCTACAGCTTCTTGGAGCCACAGTTGTTTACTATGTTTACTAGAACATAGTAAGCCCTTAATAAATGCTTATTTCCTTCCCTCCTTATCTGAGGGAATATTCTAGCAACCCCGAAACAACAGTGGTATTATAATGGCCAATAACTCCCTCTGCTTCTAGAACATTACTTTTTGTTTGCATATGTAGGAGGCCTGGCTCGTAAATGGGGTTATGGCCATCAATATGCTATATAGTCAGACTATAGACAATTAGCCTGGATAATATTAGCAAGCATAAAAGTTTTAAAGCCTTGTGCCTGTCTTTTGGGGAGTACTGAACATTTTAGAGACCCGAATTAATACTGAAGATAAATTACCAACGAAGCTATTGTATGGAAAAATTGGGAAATGAAATTATACGAATGCAGTATATTTATTGAAATATATTTAGCCAGTCTTTCTAGAAGAGAGAGGGGAGAAATCCTGGTCAAGATCTCCCAAAAATATTTTTAAGGAGAGCTGATAGAATGTAATTTTCATTTTATACCTAATCGTAGAACAAATTGGATATGGTATAGTCCTATCGGTAACTTTGTTCTCTTATTGCAAGATCTTTATTACGTATAATATTGATTGTGATATGGCCTTAGAGTTCAAGATGTAACAATTATACTTAAGGCACTTGAAGCTCATTTTTACTGTTTAGGAGACCACATAATGAGTATCCACTCCTCCCGGAAGAATTTACTCTTTCTAGAAGCTCAAAGCACAAGGAAAGTTGCATCATTATTTTCTACATACCATATGCCTCAGGGAATTCCTACGTATCACCAAATAATAAACCTAGCTAAGGTAGAAAAAATGAATTCTGTAGAAAGAGTGAATATAAGATATAAGCCATAATTATAATAACCTATAATCTTTAATATCTCCCAAGCCTCCCATTACTACCTCAAGACTATACACTTCCTAATCTAGATTGAAGTGACTGAAATCTCCCAGAAAACTAAATACTTAGAATGTGACTTACCAAGAGTTATTCTTCCTTTTGAGGGAACCTAATGCCTATTAGCAAAATAAGGTATCCCGCTGCTACCCAGAATATGACTTACTTAAGTGTTTGACCAAGAAAGAAGTACATATGCTAAATATGTTTGCTAAGGTAGAGTTAGAGCCTTCTTATTTGAGATGCTGTAAGAAAGTGGGAAGTACAGCTCATTTGGATCAGAAAATTCAGCTCTACAGAGCTATTCCTTAAAATTTTGAAGTATGTCTTCATCTTTCTGGGCCTCAGTTTTTCACATGTAAAATGAGGAGCCTGAACTAGATTACTTCTAAGGTCCTTTCCAGCATGAAACAATCCAACATGTTTAGTACATTTGTTCCAGAGATGGGAAGTAGCACCAAAGAACTACATGACCCGTCCAAAGTTCAACAGCTTTTTTAAAATAGTGTTCGTTACACATTCCCTATGAATTACATAGGGAGAAAGGAAGTAGCATCAACAATCACATGAAGCTAACTATTGCTTTGACTGCCCAAGGTAGGCATCTGATTTTGGGAGTTGGACAGCACCCACTGACTCTGCCTACACTAGA
>JAQQSZ010008353.1:0-13066 GCA_028646595.1 Phalanger gymnotis | reverse complement strand
CTCCTCATTGGCTTTTTGGTGCTCTTTTGCCATTTGAGTTAGTCTATTTTTTAAGGTGTTGTTTTCTTCAGTATATTTTTCAGTATTTTTGAGGTCTCCTTTAGGAAGCCATTGACTTGTTTTTCATGGTTTTCTCTCATCCTTCTCATTTCTCTTCCCAATTTTTCCTCTATTTCTCTAACTTTCTTTTCCAAATCCTTTTTGAGCACTTCCATGGCCTGAGACCAGTTCACGTTTTTCTTGGAGGCTTTTGATGTAGGCTCTTTGACTTTGTTGACTTCTTCTGGCTGTATGTTTTGGTCTTCTTTGTCACCAAAGAAAGATTCCAGAGTCTGAGACTGAATCTGGGTGTGTTTTCACTGCCTGGCCATGTTCCTGGCCAACTTATGTTTTTCAGTGGGGTATGAACTGCTTGTAGACTAAAGAGTTCTATGTTCCAAGCCTGGGGGGATATGCCAGCTCTGCCACACCAGCACTCCTCCTTTCCCAAGAACCCCCAACCTGAACTGGACTTAGATCTTCAGCAGGCTTTTCACTCCTGCTCTGATCTGCCACTTAATTCCACCCACTAGGTGGGCCTAGGGCCAAAAGCAACTGAAGCTGTAGTTCTGTAGCTGTCCACTGCCTCCAGGGTGATGGCCTAACCACAAACTCTATCCCAGTCCCCAGCAGTTTCTTCCACTAACTTACTCTGTTGTCCTTGGTGTTTGTGTGTTGAGAAGTCTGGTAACTGCCACAGCTCACTGATTCAGGGCGCTAGGGCATGCTCTGCCCAGCTCCTGCTCTGGTGGGTCCGTGCTGCCCACACTGGCCTCTGCTCAGCTCAGCTCTGCTCCCCTCTGCTCCCAGCTCCGTGCAGGATAGACCTTACCCAGAGACTATCCAGGCTGTCCTGGGCTAGAGCCCTGCTTCCCTCTGCTACCCTGTGGGTTCTGCAGTTCTAGAATTGGTTCAAAGCCATTTTTTATAGGTTTTTGGAGGGACTTGATGGGGAGCTCACACTAGTCCCTGCTTTCCAGCCACCATCTTAATAATAGGATTTCTTAACCTTGTTTCATGTCATTGATGACTTTGGCAGTCTGGTGAAATGTAACGAAAATGTTAAGAAACATTATATTACAAAGGAAAACAACTTATACACACACATACATATATAATATTATCTATTGTGTATAACACATAACCTGTAGATATATAACATCTTACACTATATATATATATATATATATATATATATATATATATATATATATACATAACTATAGCAATACAATTATGAAGAGAGATATGGATATCTGTCCTTCTCTCTCTCTCTCTCTCTCTCTCTCTCTCTCTCTCTCTCTCTCTCTCTGTCTCTCTCTCTCTTTCTCTTTCTCCCTCCCTATATATGTAAAAGTTCACAGACCTTGGGACACTTAGAACTGATCTTCTCCAACCCACCTCATTTAACAGAGGGAGAAACTGTGGCTCAATGAGTCAATGTCTTCCCTACACAGATTGTAAGTAATAGAATTCCTTATTTATATTTAAAAAAATATAAACTCCTTAGTATTGAACCAAAATTAATATAAAAGAATAATTCTGAGCAGATAAGGAAGTTGAGACCAAAAAATTTTTATTAGAATAAAATAAACCCATGAGCATGTCAATAGTATCAGTTGCACCTGGAAAGGAATTTCTACATGCTCCCCCCAGCACTCCCATTCCCTTCCTCCTCAATGCTCATAGCTTTAACACACTTTTGGTGTGTTTAAAATAATATTTAATGATGGTAATTCAATAACCACAATGAGGGAGAACGTAATTCAGAATGGGCATAATGTATTAAGTTTCAAATTACAGAAAAATCATAAAATGATCACAATTCATACCTGTGGTGACCTTTGGCAGTTTATTTTTCAGAGATAGAGCAGTAATTTGGGCTGATGAGACTATTATGGAAAAAATAACAACATTGAATTCTTTGACATAACCACATGATTAAATTCATGCTTTAAAAAATAAACTAAGAGAGAAGCAACTGTCAAATTTTGGGATATCGTTCGAAACATATAAGAACAAATTAAGAGAATTATTCTCCTGGACTTCAGTCTTACTAACAAAAAAGTATTGGTTGTTGTGAGTAGAAATGTTGGGTATCTTGGAAAGGAATAAAAATTCAATCTTAGCCTTTGTGGTAAAGCGGGAAAGGATATCCAGACACAGTTCAGTATACAAACTCAATTTTAGAGAAAAGATTTGAAGGGATACAGAAAATGGTATGGGTTCATGATCTTAGAGGTGAAAAAGATCATGAAGGTAATCTAATTCAAATCCATCTTGTTCTCACCCTGGGTGAGATTTCCCTAACTCTTTAATTTGTTAGGCAAGAAATATGGGTGATAGAGACAATGGTTCCTTTATAAATCAGCTCCTTCTGGTAGCTTATCTCCTTCCAAGGATCTCTCCTGGAAGAGATACTTAAACCATATATTTCCTCTCTCAATGTTGGAAGCCAGAAGAACCAGGATCTCTCTTCATCCAAGTCCCCATCAATTCTACCCTTCACAGATGCAGAGAGTATCAAGTAACCATTCTCCACCAATAAGGAAGTTTTTATACAAATGAGTTATATGTAAAAAATAATTTTACTTTTGTAGGCAAGCTGCAGTGGAATACCTTGAACTCTGGTTATTCTTTTAACTTCCTGTGTGACTCGGATGTGTGAATATCTACCTTTCATCATTTGCAAAATGAGGAGCATTGGACTAGATGGCTTGTAAGTTGATTCCAAATCAGAGCTTCCATGATCCTATATCTTTCCAGAAATTTCACACTTTCACTGTGTGTTCCAAACAAAGTTGATAATACACCTCAAATTGTATGTGTTGTATTTGCATATTCATAAAAATCACCCTCAAGGCCAGGAAGGCACTGTTTCCTCAGTTACATATATTGAAAACCTTCCCTGATCCTTCAAAGGCCAGGCCAGGTGCAACCCCCACAATGAAATCTTCCCTGTTTCCTCCACCCCAGGTGGACCCATGTTATATGAAATGCCGCTAAAGTATTTTGTTCATTTCCTTTCTCCTAATTGTCTATTATCCAATTGTATACTCAATTGTGTATGTGTACTATCTTCCCTACTGAATAGTAAGCTTCTTGATTCTAGGAATTGCGTCCTCTTCTACCTCTATATCTCTAGCTCTCATTACTGTGCCTTATGCTTCTAAATGTTTATTGAATTGTATTGAAATGAATTGAAGATAAGATACAGCATTTGCTGAAGTTTAGACTAAGATGATTTTTAGGCCTTGTCTGAAATATAATATTGGGAGTGCTTAAATATCTGATAATGGATTAAAGGAGCTTGAATTTTGCTTAACCCTGATCAGTTACTGAGAATGGTCAGATTGTAGGCAGCTCTGGCTCCTTAGCTACCCAATTATGCCTAACCTTGATGTTATCACAATCATCATAGAGCAAATGACTCTCAGTCCCCTCTAGGGCTATCCTACTATGATGACTCATATACTACTAAAACAGTCCAATATAATAAATATTCATTAAATGCCAACTATCTGCCAGGCATTGTGCTAAGTGCTGAGGATACAACTAATAAAAAGAAAGAAGTCAATGCACTTAAGGCACTTATAATGTAATGATGGGGAGATAATACAGAAAGCAGAGGTAGGGTGTCAGGGCATCTTATACTATGGAGTTGAAACTGGGCAGAGCAGCAAATGCAAAGTGGAGTAATCTGAGAGTCCAATTTCTCCCTCTTAGAACAGAAGGCATTGACAAGACTTTGGTTCCCCTCCCCTGAGCCCTCCAATCAGAGGTAAAAGGAAGCTATGGGAGGTGATGCCAATCAATGTCTGAGTTAGCTGCATAGTGAACATTTTAGAAATTATGATCCTATTTATCCTGGGAGTGGCATCTTGTTCAGTGCAATTGAAACCAGATGGAGTGACAGATAGAAAAAGTTACTATTATAAGTCTCCAGATTGAACCTGTACTATAGGTGTTAGAGACATGGCATACTGGGAAGACGCCTGGATTAAGATTCACAATACTTTTTATTCCCATCTCTGCAGCTTTCTAGCTGAGATCTTGGGCACGTGTCCTAACTTTGATGAGTTTCAGCTTCCTCATCTGTAAAACGAAGATTAAAAAAAAAATCATCTGTCTTTTTCAACAGGTTATTGTGAGGATTAAATGCAATTATTTTTGTGAAAGCACTTTGAAAGTTGTAAGGAATAATACATATGCAATGTGTTATTATTATTATTACTGCGGTTCAGCTCAATGAATGAGATTTCAGTCCTAGCTTTGTATCACAAATAGTCTCATCTTATGTCTGGTCACTTAGCTTCTCTGGACTCAGTTTCCTTATTCATAATGAAGGACTTGGGAAAGCTGATCTCCCAGACTATTTCTATAATTAGTCAGCTTTCACTCTGATATAATCTGACATCTACTTTGGACAGGAATTAAAATATGACTTGAAAACAACCAATTCTTTTTAAGCAGTTAATGATACCAAATGGCAAGCCAAATATTGAGAAAATTAAAATGCCACTAACCAGAAAAAAACCCTCTCCCTATGAAGGAGTCAAAGGAACTGCAGCAAGGACTAAAAATGACTTTAATAGTAAAGACGCTTTGCTCAATCTGAGCTTTACACTTGATGAAACAATAAGTTCAGAATGCCATTCCAGCCTAGTCCTAAGAATAGAAGCCAAATATGTTTAACAGTTTTCTATTTCACAGATGACTTCACTCTTGTTTACACAGCTACCTAATCTTCTGTCTACCACCCATAAATTCTTTAATATATACCTCATAGTAATTTACATACTTATGTATAAACACATAACTGGGAAAATAAGACTGAATGAATATACAAAAATCCATATACAACTGCATGAGGAGACATCATCCCTCGAAACCCAACTTTCCTCATAAATTTTATATTTCCATTTATGGCATCATAATATCCTCCCAGTCAGGCAGTATCATAAGCCTGGAGTCACCTTTATCCCTGCTTATCCTTTATTACCCTCATCCAATCAATTGTCAAGTCTTCATTTTACTTCCATGTTTTCTCTCACCCCTGTATCATCTGAACTCTTACTGTACTGCACCCAGACTTTTTCAGGGTATAACCAAGCTGTTATTTCTTCTAACACTGAATATTGTAGTAGTTTCCTAATTCTTCTTTGTGCCTGTGGTCTAGGGCCCTGCTGCCATGCCACCTTTACATTGTCATCCAAGTAAAAATTGCTAGAGCACTATTTTGATCATTCCACTTCCTTATTCAAAACCACTTGGTGTCTTCCAAAATAAAGTAAAATTTCTGATCCTGGCATTCACGGCTCTCTATAATATGGCTCCAACAGACCTTTGACAGCTTATCTCATACTATTCCTCTTTATCTTCTCCACATTCTAGATATACTGGAACTTTTCTTTCTTTATTTTCATTCTGCTGCTTCTGTTTTCCATTCCCTGGGACAAAGCTGCACTGGCTGCTATGAGTAAATTAACTGTGCCTCACCTCTCTTTAATCATTCAGGCCCTAGATGGCCGCACACACAAATTTTTTATCTCTTGCTATGTGAATGACAATCAAATCACCTCTGTTGTTGGGAAGGCAAGACAACATACTATCCTGTGACTCCATTCAGAATCCCTGTGATTCAAAGTCTTATGCCACCTTGCAAGAAGCTTCTTTTCCCTGCTGTCATATCCCCTGATCCCTTTCATATTCATTGATGTCATCCAGGCCCTTCCTGCATCCTTACCATACCTTTCTTTTGTATCCTGTGAAGCCCTCATTCTATCTCAAAAAATACACTTCATATTAACCTCCTTCTTCACCTTCATTCAATCATAATAACCTAGTTGCCCCCAGAAAACACTGCTTCCTTAACCACCCTATATCCTATTGTTTCAACAATCTGGCTAGCAGCTTCTGTGAGGGTGTAAGATCCACCTATAACCAGCACCCAGAAAGCTGCCAACATGCTGCAAAAACACAGGTTCTTTTGATCTGCTTTAATAAGGAAAGCAAGGTTAAAGGGGTTGACAAGCTTACTTTAATTCAGCACACAAATATAATTCACTTACTTCAGGGGAAAAAGCCAGCACCCTGAACTTCAGAGAAAATTACAAACAAATTACAAACATCAACAGACAGACCCAATACAGATTCATAGTTACCAACATCTAGGTTCAGCCTGGGACCTCAGAACAAGGGCTGGCCCAGAGTCAAGTGTGCCACCACTGCTGCAGGTAGAGCTCCCAAGAAGAGAAGGCCAAGCCCTGGTTTTATATCTTTTTCAGGATCAGTGGTGAGTCACATATGCGACTCACCCACATGACTTAGAATCATCACAAAGAGGCAGACTTAAACCCACTTGGTCTAAAGCCTCTGCTGTCCCAGACATGTAAACTAGGCCCTCCCTGGAGTTAGCCCCACCTTGGGCCCCACCTTAGTTGCCAATCCATACCCACATAGGTTTTACACCTAATAGGGGTTTGGGCCTGGGGCTTAGCACTTAGTAAGACTCAACGAAATACAATGAATTACTCAAAGCAAACAAAAGCCAAACTCTTCAAGGGCTTTTGCTTGAACTAAGTGCTAAGGAGCCCATTTTGCTTACCAACACACCTATGAGATGAAACTATGCTTCCAATGCTTCCAAATATATTGGCTCAGATCAAGAGCTATTTCTATATACTATGTCAACTGTGGTAACTCAGCAACTCCTCTTAGTTTCACAAGATCCAGATGAGTTCACACCAAAACCCTAACCAGTCTGTTTGCTATTCTTTTCTCCTTCCTTTCTTGAGGAGTCCAGTCCCTGAGTCTCATTCTTTATTTTTGCCAAGCCTCTGTCATTATGTTTGGTGATTTCCATTTACATACTGATTTCCCTCCAAATATCATTTCTTCCAAGTTCATAAATTTCCTCATGCTAGACCTACGCAGGGATGATTATTCTCTTGATCACATCATCAGCCTTAAGTCTTCCACATCTCCAATGCATAATGCTGGAATTCCTCTAGTTCTAGCCTCTTATTCTTCAATCTTTCCGTGGGTCTTTTCCTCCCTAAAATTGTTTTCCCTTTTCAGAAAGGTCATAAATCCATACAATCCACAGACTATAATCACAAACTAATTGGTTCCTTGTAGGTAGAGTGAGCTTGTGACAGGAACCTAACTAAAGGGATACAGCAATGAATAAAAGCAAATGACCATGAAGAAGGATTGAACTTTAGAAAAGAATAATTCCCTATCCAGAGAGATGAAGATAAAATGAACTGACTCAAGATTTCTCCAAGAATGTGAGCTGGCAGGGATCTCCAGAGAGCTAGACAATCTAGTCCAATTAATCTGGAAGAACTAGTTGATCTCATTTGTTTTATAGATGATGAAAATGAGGTCCAGGAATTTTTCTAATAGCATGCTACTAAATGTTAGAAGTGGAATTTGAAGCCAAGTCTTCTAATTTCAGAGCTAGTGTTCTTCCTATTGTATCAGGACAGAGATCAAATCAAACTACAGCACCTCCACTCCATCCTGCTCTCACAGAATATGTAGTTCCGTTTGACCTCATGATCTCCTCGCTTCAAATGTTGCTCATATTTCTGTCTAATTCATTTTTACAATGTTCTCTACCCTGGAATTACTTGTCTTCTTATAATATTGCTACTGATTCTTGTCCAAAGCCTAATGGGGAGGGAAGGACAATAAGCAAATTAAGCAGGCAAGCTATATCCAGAATAAATAGGAAATAATTAAAACAAAGTAGGTGCTCAAAGTATGAGGGGTTGGGAAAGGTTTCCTTTAGAAAATAGGATTTGGGTTGAAACTCAAAGGAAGCCAGGAAAGCTAGTAGGCAAAGATGAGAAGGGAGGGCATTCTACTCATGGGAGGCAACCAGAAAAAAAAAATTCATGAAGCTGAGAGATGGAGTATCTTAGTCCAGGAGCAGAAGGGAGGCCAGTATCACTGGTCCAAAGAGCATGTGGTAGGTAGTAAGGTTTAAGAAGTTTGGAAAGGCTGGGAGGGAACGTTACGAGGGGCTTTCAATGACAAAAAGAGGATTTTCTATTTGATAGTAAGACCTATTCTTTAGGAAAATCACTTTGGTGGTTGACTGGTAGATGGATTAGAGTGAAGAGAGATTTGAGGAATGGAAATCTACCAGTAGGCTATTACAATAATCCATAGATGAGGCAATAAGGGCTCATAGCAAGGTGGTGTCAGTATTAGAAGAAGGACTATTAGACACCTATTAGAGAAGGAGGCATATTTCTGATATGTGGCAAAGGCAAAATACAAAGACTTTGGCAATAGATTGGATATAGGTAATAATAGCGAAAAGTCAAAAGTGACACCTATGTTGTGAACTTGGATGACTGAGAGAATGATAGTACCCTTGACAGTAAATGGGATGTTTTGAGTGGATGAGGAATTATAATGAATTCAGTTTTGAAAGTGTTGAGTTAAAGATATTTGCTAGACATCCAGTTTGAGATGTCTAAAAGGTAGGTAGAGATGGAAGACTAGAAGTCTGCTGAAAGGTTATGGCATAACAGTAATTTTTGAGAAAATTTAGAATTGAGACTATAATCCATGAGAGAGGATGAGATCACTAAGCAAAGTAGTATAAAAGAAGAAAAGAAGACCTAAACAGAGCCCTGTGGGATATTTACTGTTATAGTGGGTGACCAGGATGAGAATCAAACAATCTATAAACAAGAACAACAAAGAGTGCTGATGCTGCACAACCCTTCCCTCAAGCTATCATCCTCACAGCATAACTATTAGACAAAGACATTGATACTGGTTAGGCAACTTACTTACCTCTACTCACTTTTTTTTCTTGTTTATTATTTTATTATTCCTCAGTTACATTTAAAAGCAATTTTTAACTTTTGTTTTTAAAACTCTGAATGACAAATTCTCTCCCTTTCTCCCTCTCCACTGCCCTCATTCAGAAGGCACATCGTTCTATATTGATTATGCTTGAGTAGTCACGAAAAACATTTTATAACAGTCATGTTGTGAAAGAAAACATAGAACAAGAGCAACAACAAAAACTCAAGAAAAACAAAAATGAAAAACAAGTAAGCTTCAATTTGACCTCATACACTATCAATTCTTTCTTAGGGAACGGATTGCATTTTCATCATAAGTCCTTCAGAGTTGTTCTAGATCACTGCATTGCCAAGAATAACCAAGTCATTCACAACTGATCATCTTACAATGTTGCTGTAATTTTTTACACAGTACATTTCACTTTACATTAGCTCATGTGAGTTTTTTCTAGGATTTTCTGAGGGTATCTTCCTCATCATTTCTTATAGCGCAACACTATTCCATCACAATCACATGCCACAATTTGTTCAGCCATTCTCCAATTGATGAGCATCCCCTCGGTTTTCAATTCTTTGCTCCCCAAAAAGAGCTGTTATAAATATTTTTATATATAATTACTTCTGCTTTTTTTCTTTTTTATCTCTTTTGGGATACAAATCTAGTAGTGGCATTGCTAGGTCAAAATGGTAATGCAAGGTTCTATAGCCCTTTGGGCATAGTTCCAAATTGCTCTAAAGAATGGTTTAATGAATTCACAACTCTATCAGCAGCGCATGCATATCACATTTTCCCCAGTCCACTCTAACATTTGTTACTTTCCTTTTCTGTCCTATTAGATAACCCAATAGGCATGAGGTAGCACCTCAGAAATGTTTTAATTTTCATTTCTCCAATCAATAGTGAAAACATTTTCTAAATGGCTATAGATAGCTTTGATTACTTCATCTGAAAACTGTTCTTATCTTTTTATCATTTATCAATTGAGGAATGGCTCTTTTTTGATAAATTTGACAGTGCTCTATATGTTTGAGAAATAAGGCCTTTATCTGAGAAACTTGCTTCAAAACTTTTTTTCACAGTTATTATTATTACTAACTATATTTTCCTCTATGCTATTCCCCCATTTATTCTATTTTCTCTCCTTTCATGCTGTCCCCCCTCAAAAGTGTTTTGCTTCTGACAGCCTCCTCCCCCAATCTGCCCTCTCATCTATCATACCCCTCCCCTTCTCTTACATCCTTCCCTACCTTCTTTCCTGTTGGGCAAGATAGATTTCTATATTCACTTAAATGTGTATGTTATTCCCTCCTTGAGCCAATACTGATGAGACTGCTGTGATGGAGTCTGAATCACTTGGAACCTGAATCACATATAGCCCATGGTGGGAGGGGCTTGCTGAACAAGTGGAGCAGGAAGTGAGAAAGTGAGGTAGAGCTAGGGGAGAGAAGCTAGCTTGAGTGAGAGAGGGAGGAATTTTCCCTAGAGTAGCTTGTTTGTGGGGAAACCTAACAGAGGGAAGACTTGGGGATGTCGGTGCTCCCTGAATTGGTGATATGTATAAACTCCCTTGTTATCATGGTGGATTTGGCTTTCTAATATCTGAACAAATATCTTGCTTTCTTCTTTGAGGAAGAGAGTTTGTTATATTTTGTGATTCAATCCTAGAAATATGTCTGCATATTCATAGTGGCTGTTTTGGGTAAAACTTTGGTGACACACTCACTCACACACACATACACACAGCTTGGATCCAAGTATGTGTATGTATATGTGTATGCGTATGTGTATGTGTATATGTATATGTGTTTACATATATGTATATGTACATGTATATGTATATGT
The DNA here is from genome assembly GCA_028646595.1 of Phalanger gymnotis. Taxonomy (NCBI): domain Eukaryota; kingdom Metazoa; phylum Chordata; class Mammalia; order Diprotodontia; family Phalangeridae; genus Phalanger; species Phalanger gymnotis. The sequence goes on along the minus strand of JAQQSZ010008353.1, from coordinate 2,353 downwards.
TACTTCTATCTACCTTAATAATAAGAAACTTCTTATGAGTTATCATATAAATATCATAAGTATCAACTTTCTATGTAGAAATGTGAACAGTTTAACCTTATTAAGTCCCTCATAATTTCCTCTTCCTATTGACCTTTTTATGTTTCTCTTGAGCCATGTATTTGAAAGTCAAATTTTCTATTTAGCTCTGGTCTTTTCATCAAGAATGCCTGGAAGTCCTCTATTTTATTGAATATCCATTTTCCCCTTCACGGCTTATACTAAGTTTTACTGGATAAGTGATTCTTGGTTGTAATCCTAGCTCCCTTGCCCTCTGCAATATCATATTTCAAGCCCTCCAATCCTTTAACATAGAAGCTGCTAACTGTTGTTTATCCTGACTGTGTTTCCATGATACATGAATTGTTTCCTTCTGTTGTTTGTGATATTTTCTCCTTGACCTGGGAGCTCTGGAATTTGGCTATAACATTACTGTGAGTTTTCATTTTGGGATCTCTTTCTGGAGGTGATTGGTGGATTCTAGAACATCATGGCAGTTTTCCTCAATAATTTCTTGAACAATGGTGTGTAGGCTCTTTTATTGATCATGACGTTCAGGTAGTCCAATGATTTTTAAACTATCTCTCCTAAGTCTTTTCCAGGTCAGTTGTTTTTCCAATGAGGTATTTTACATTGTCTTCTTTTTTTCATTATGTTTTCTATTTTTCATCTTTTTTTTTTCATTTTTCCCAATGGGATATCCCACATTGTCTTCTTTTTTCATGATTTTGGTTTTCTTTTGTTGTTTCTTGATTTCTAGTAAAGTCATTGGCTTCCATTTGCTCAATTCTAATTTTTAAGGCATTTTCTTCAGTAAGTCTTGGAACTCCTTTTCCATTTAGCAAGTAATACTTTTTACAGAGTTCTTTTTCATTGAATTTTTGTGTCTCTTTTTTCCCATTTGACCTAGTCTGTTTTTAAGGTGTTGTTCTCTTCAGTATTTTTGTGTCTCCTTTACCAAGCTGTTGACTCCTTTTTTATGATTTTCTTGCATCACTCTCATTTATCCTCCCAGTTTTTCCTCTACTTCTTTTCAAAATCATTTTTAGTTCTTCCATAGCCTGAGACCAAGTCATATTGTTCTTGAAGGCTTTGGATCTAGGAGCTTTGACTTTGTTATCTTCTTCTGAGTGTGTGTTTTGATTTTCCTTGTCGTCATACTAATTTCCTATGGTCAGAATTTTTTTTTCCATCTGTTTGCTCATTTTCCCAGCCTATTACTTGACTTTTAACTCTTTTTTAAAGTAGACCTTGGGTTCCTGGGTGGAGGGCACACTGTTCCAAACTTCAGGTGTTTTATGTAGCTGTTTTCATAGATACTTCTAGGGACCTGTAAGTTTCCACTTTTTCCAAGTGGTATTATCTAAGGAGAGGTGTGTTTACTATTCTCTTGGCTTGTATTCTTCTCTGTGAGTAACCACATGCACTCCTTTCTGCTCTATAACTGTGAGGAGGGTCTCCTGCTCTATTGCAAGTTCTGATGTGCTAGTGCTTCTTCTCTTCCTGGGACTGCCACCTAGGACAGCAACTTGGATCCAAGTATGGACAAAGCAAGAGTCCTGTCTTGGTGCTAGGAAAGAGACCTCTATAATCTTCCTCTGACCAGCTGTTCAAATCCATTAACAACTGGGGCGAGGGATCAGAGCTATAGAAGCAGGCACTGCCACTGCTTATTAAGTGGCTTTGAAGGCCTGCTCCTGCTTTGCTGGGACCTGGGGTATATTGGAATGCCCTGCACTTAACTGTCCTCTCTTACCCCAATGTGATACACCTTTCCTGCTGAACTTCTAATTTATCTTGGGCTGGAAAAAAATTTCATTCTGTCATTTTGTGGGTTCTGATTCTCTAGAATTTGTTTAGAGCAGAGTTTCTTAAATTTTTTCCACTCACAGCCCCTTTTCACATTGTTAGTTGATGTTGCAATGCCCGAGGGCACATGCAGTGCAAAGTGCACATACTGTGCATTATGAACAAAGGCTATGGTGAAGTTGCATAACGCAACAGGGGCAAGTGATTCCAGAAACACCTCATTTTATATTGCAGGTTTGATTTTTAAGTTTTTGGTTGTTATGCTTTCAGAAACCTTTTACTTTTGCCAAATTTTTAACCACTCAATATGGAGTCATGATGCACAGTTAAAGAAGCGCTGGTTTAGAGTCATGATTTAAAAGTATTTGGAGGGGGCGGAGCCAAGATGGCCACATGAAAACAGCGTCTTGCCGGAGCTCTCTCACAAGTTCTGTTGGATTCCTATAAAAAAAGTGAATCTGAGCAGATTTGAGAGAGTTAGAAATTGCGAGCTCTCTGACTGGGG
>JAQQSZ010008352.1:0-13067 GCA_028646595.1 Phalanger gymnotis | reverse complement strand
ACTTCTCTAACTTGCTTTTCCAAATCCTTTTTGAGCTCTTCCATGGCCTGAGACCAGTCGATGTTTTTCTTGGAGGCTTTTGTGGTAGGCTTTTTGACTTTGTTAACTTCACCTGACTGTACGTTTTGGTCTTCTTTGTCACCAAAGAAAGATTTCAGAGTCTGAGACTGAATCTGGGTGCGTTTTCTCTGCCTGGCTATGTTCCCAGTGCACTTACTTGACCCTTGAGTTTTTCAGTGGGGTATGACTGCTTGTAGGGTAAAGAGTTCTATGTTCCACGCTTGGGGGGATGCGCCAGCTCTGCCACACCAGCACTCCTCCTTACCCAAGAACTCCCAACCAGGACTGGACTCAGATCTTCAGCAGGCTCTGCACTCCTGCTCTGATCTGCCATTTAATTCCTCCCACCAGGTGGGCCTGGGCCTGGAAGCAACTGCAGCTATAGTTCTGAAGCTGCACCACCTCTTCCGCCCCCCGGGGGGGGGCGGTGACTGAACTGCAAACTCCCTGTCCCCAGCAGTTTTTTCCTCTAACCTTCTGTGATGTCTTTGGTGTTTGTGGGTTGCAAAATCTGATAACTGCCACAGCTCACTGATTCAGGGCACTAGGGTATGCTCTGCCTGGCTCCAGGTCTGATTGGTCCACGCCTCCCATGCTGGGCTCTGCTCTGCTCCTCTCCCAGCTCTGCGTGGGATAGACCTTACCCAGAGACCATCCAGGCTGTCCTGGGCTAGAGCCCTGCTTCCCTCTGCCACCTTGTGGGCTCTGCAGTTCTTCTCTGTTGTCTTTGGTGTTTGTGAGTTGAGAAGTCTGGCAACTGCCGCAGCTCACTGATTCAGGGCTCTAGGGCATGCTCCACCTGGCTCCTGGTCTGGCTGGCCCATGTTGCCCACTCTGGGCTCTGCTCCGCTCAGCTCCTAGCTCTGTGCGAGATAGACCTTACCTTGAGACCATCCAGGCTGTCCTGGGCTGAAGCCTTGCTTCCCTCTGCTATTGTTTTAGGTTCTGCAGTTCTAGAATTGGTTTAGAGCCATGTTTTTATAGGTTTTTGGACGGACTCAGCAGGGAGCTCACGCTAGTCCCTGCTTTCCAGCCGCCATCTTGTGTCCATTCACTGTTATACATTGTCTCTCCACACACACATACACACACACACACACACACACACACACACACACACACACACATGCGTCTAAAAACTTTATTAGGGAAGTTCTAAAGTCTGAGGACCTTCAGGATATTTGGACACATGCCTTCTTGGCTACTGGTTTTATACTCTGTGACCAAATGAGGATTTTTCTCTTCCATGAAAGCAAGCATCAGTCTACTGTTTTAAGCAGGTTTAGATTTCATACTGCTTCTACAGAGCACTATATATTTTATTCCTTTGGATGTACTTAGGTTGATACAAGCATAAATTAAATCATATCCTAGAGAACCTAGAGCTAAATACCAGTTTTAAGACATTGATTTGGTTGTCCTTTGACACATTCAAATGGATAGTCAGTATAAGAGAGTGGTGTTCTTTTTAGACAATTGTTCTGTGGTGTGAAAGTTTGAAAGCAATTTTCATGCTAAACACTTTGATTCTCATCATTTTTATTCTTTCTTTGTCTGTATTATAGCCGGTTTGAAGCACTGGATTTGTTACAAATCCTTTCATTTCAAAGAATGGGGATCACATTCCTATACTTACAAATCCTGAGCATATGTGATGCATATGTGTGTGTGTGTGTGTGTGTGTGTGTGTGTGTGTGTGTGTGTGTAATGTTAGAGAGCAATGTCCTTGAAGCCAATTAAGTAGTTTATGGCATCAGAAAAGGGTGTTCGTGGCCTTGAAATGTTTATCAAATATTTATAAAAGTGATATCTGGAGTGCAAAAGTCACAAAGCCACCATTACCTTAAGTCTAAGAAATTTGGAAACAGAATATTTGGATGTTAGATGCTTTCTCCGCCGCTTGGACTATCCGCTCAAATTTAGAGAAAGCATTTTTAGTGTTTGTAGAAAACTAAGTTCACTTTTTCAGCTAGGCTAGAGGGATATCATAGTATGAGAATAAACACTGACTGGCTTTAAAGAACTCTAGCTAAAAAGCTACCTCTTTTGCAAACTACCAGTCTAATTTTGGATAAGTCATTTAATTTCCCTAAGCCTCCTAATCCTTAGCTGCAAATTGATGAGGTTGAGCTAGATGCTCTTTGAGGTCCCTTACTGCTCTAGATCCATTATCCTATCTAAATAAAAATGGCAAAGGGGGTGATTTGTAGAAAACCTAGGGTGATAGAAAATACAATGTTGATGACCGGGAAACACCTTTTCTTCCAGGCCACTGAACTAAAGCTTCCAGGAGGAGGAGAGGGAATGTATATAAAAGTCATTTTGTTTCCTCGTGTTTAACGACCCTATTTTGTTAGACATCCCCAAAGAGATCTACAAAGATTGTTCTGGTCAAATATATGCTCCAACTGGCAATACTGAACCCCTTTTTTGATGTTAGTGTTTCACTAATAAATTCATTTTTTAAAAATTCCATTAGATGGCCTCTTGTATTCAGGCCCCTGAGATACTGCAGTACAATGTTTATTGAAGCACATGTGACCTTGGAGAGAGACTCCTCACCATTCTCTTCTCTTTTGAGAATTCAAAACCCATATGGTGCTCACAGAAAAAGCAAGCATTTATGTTGCTTCACTGCCAAATTACTTGTCATTACATATGAATAAGGGGTGAAGAGTTTGAGGCAGGATCTAATTATTATCTGTCCCTGCTTATCATCTTTGTGCAAATTGAACATTTAAATTTTTTAATAATAATGCATAAGATCATATTATATCTTTGTCACTTTGAGTTATTATTGCCATATAGGCTAGCCATAACTCTGTACAGACTGACAGGGTGGCTGGGGAACTAATTACCTGAAATAGGTCACATGCCACTGACCAGGAAAGCTGCTGTCAGGGTAAGCGTACTTGGAATTTCAACAATAGGTTGGTATTTCTGACCATGTTGTGCCTGCAAAGGAATTAATTTATCTGGAGTTTACTTTGGGTTTAAATCACTGAGTAGAAATCATTTTTAAATCTCTGGGAGAAATTTGGGGAGACCATGGCATGGAGAGATCACATCTTGAAGAAAAGCATGGATAATTAAGCCCAGTTATAATTGAAACAAATTAAATTGAATCATGGATAGCAGTCAGTTTTCCGTTACTAAGATAATATTGTATATGGCAGATCATCTGAGTACAAGGCACTGCAGATTCTACATTGTTTTCTTACATACTTTTTAAAACACAGAGAGTGTTACAAGCATAAATCCTTTAATAAAAATTAAATATATGTTGAAGATGCAAGTGGCCAATTCCATTTATAGTAGTAATACTCTACTTACACAAATGTAATTTGCATATATATATGTATATATATGTATATATATGTGTGTGTATATATACATATATATGTGTGTATATATATACATATATATGTGTGTGCACACATATATATGCGTGTATATATATATACATATATATATATATATACATATATATATATATACACCATAAAGTTTGCAAAGCAATACTTATGTTAATTCATTTTGGCCACATTAGAACATCATGAAACAGACACTCCATGTATCACCTCCCCTCCCTCCATTATACAGAAGGGCTCAGAATCTCTAAGATTCAGAGATGTTAAGTCATTTGTACATAGTCACACAGTGAGTAAGCATGAGAGGTAAAACTTGAGCCCAAATCTTTATTATTGTAAGCCTAGCACTCTTTGTCATGCAGTACTGACTCTGTAATTTGGTGTACAATAATAAAATAAGTGCCAATGCCAGCCGAGGATCATTATCTCTTTGTGAACCAGGTAAGCAAATATCTCACATCAATCCTTGAGCAAAGAAGGCATCTACTTTGTTCCCGCTGACGTGCAGACTCCTCTCTGATTTTCTTTTATCTCCTATGGATCCTAGTCTCTAGACTGAAAGTGAGTTAACTTTTGCTATTCGTTGATTCCTTCATCCATTTTTGCAACAAAAAGATTGAAAGACCTACTGCACATTGAACCCTCTGCAATGTGCTAGAGGCGATACACTTTTCTGATAAGGCCTATCTCTCTATGCTCATTTAACTTAAAGTTTGATGTGAGAGTGACACAAAACACATGGAATTACAAGAATTGGTGATGTAAAAGACTTGAGAAATGAGTTGGCATAATCTAATTCTTTCATTGTATAGATAAGAAAACAGGCCCAGACGGGAAAGCAACCTACCTGAGTTGGTATAGAAGTAAACATGTTTTAAGGGATTAGAACTCAGGTCTGCTGACTCTAGGTCCCATGCTCCTTCCACTATATTACCAAAACATAAGATATTATATTGTAAGGGCATTTGAGAGGTGTGAAGGGGTACTGGAAGTTCTAAAGAGGAAAATCATAATGGATGGAACAGAATTAGGAAGATTTCATGGAGAATGATGTGTTTTCACTAGGATTTCAATGATAGATAAAATAGTAAAGAGGGGAAAAGAAAGCATCCTAGGTATAAGGAAAGCCTAATAAAATCCACTCAATTCAATGAGCATTGCTGAAGTGCTTGTTTTATGCAAAGATTTGTGTTTGCAATACAAGTATCAAATATCAGATTCAGGAGAGCCCAACATACGTTGGGGGGAGTAATATGAGATAGCTGGAAAATGTCATTATTTTGAGATTATGGAGGGCCTTGAAAGCTAGGAGTTTGGACTTACTTAGTAATTAATAGTAAGCCACTCAATAGCTTTGATACTTAACAAATATTATTTTGCCAGTGGAATGAGCAGATTTGAAAGCCACAATAAAAGATATGGAAAAACTTATTATGTCATTGCAATAGTCGAGGTAGGCGGAAAAGAGATACTAGGAAAGCTGAAGCGATACTAGAGATAATGGGGTCCTATGAAAGACACGATGCAGAGGAAGAATCAACAACTTTGTATTTGATTGAATAAAAAAGGGTAAAGGAGAGACAAGAGATGGGTCAAAGGTAATCCTGAGGATACATGCCTAGGAGACAAAGTGATAGTAGTTATCATGGACAGAAAAAAAATGAAATAAAAATGAGAAATAGATTAGGTAATAAATATAAATAGTCTGCTGGGTTTTGGAGGTGTTGAGTTTGAGGTGCCACTTCTGTGTAGTGATGTCTTCTCCACAGTTAGAGGCACAAGTATGGTGCTTTGAAGAGAGTTCAGGGCTAGAGAGATGTACATTCCAGGCATCTATGGAGAGGTACTAGGTGAAGCAATGGGAAGGAATGGGATTTCCAAAGAAGACAGTAGAAAGAAAGAAAAAGGATCCCAGGCAAATTCTTGATATTAGGAGGTCAGGTAGAGGATGAAGATCCAGCATCTAACACAGAGAAGTTGGGTAGAGAATCAAAAGTATGGTCACAGTATCTTAGAATTTAAAGCTGTAAAGTTCCTTTGAGTTATCTCTGTAGAATATAGGTACATTAAAGATCAACTAGTCTAAACTCCCAATATTATTGATAAAGAAATTGAATTATGTCTTGGATGGATCTTCTATCCTCATACATAAAGTCTATTTAAATTCAGGAGTTAAGATTTTATTCTTAGTGATTCTGAAACTATTTTGCAGAAATCTGATATTTGACCCAATGTGCACAGGAATGTTAGCAATATTTCCCTGTCAAAATGCGAGACAAAATCTCTTTGCATTAAAATTCTTTTATGTGAGATTTGTTTTTACAAAATACAAATGGGCTTACTTTCCTCTGTTTTACCCCCTCCTACATCCCAATTTTCTTGATGTATAGCAGGAGTGTAGCATGCCTTCTGTCTACCCACTCAAACAGATCTAGCTTTTTAACATTATATCAACATGTAACTAGTCTATGGTGGTCCAATAATCACCAATCTCAATTTAACTATTAAAATTAGCACCATGGACAAAGCATTGAAGAATGGTGAATGATCTGGGTTATAAAAATATCATGTTGATATTTTAAAACAAAGAAGTTGAGTGTATCTGTTTGGACAGCTGTTTGACTTCAGATCAATGTATAGAGTGGCAAAATATTTCAGATGACACTGCCATTGGCATTTGCAAGAAGGAAGCCAAGAAAAGAAATTTCAGCCATGATTATTTCAACTTCCTGTTCTTTATCATGGTAAATACTAATTAAAATCAATCACTACTGCCTGAATTGTAAATTAAACAGAACTATAAGGTAGAGGCAGCTAGGTGTCTCAGTGGATAGACTGCTGGGCCTGGAGTCAGGAAGACCTGAGTTCAAATCTGGTCTCAGAAGTTTACCAGCTATGTGACCCTGGCAAGTCACTTAACTTCTGTTTGCCTTAATCCGCTAGAGAAGGAAATGACAAACCACTCCGTTATCTTTGCCAAGAAAACCCAATGAACAGGATCAGCATGCTATGGTCCATGCAGTCACAAAAAGTTGGACATGATTAACTACTGAACAAGTTAAGATAGCTCCCAATGTATTGCATTCTGATAACTAATGCTGGGCCTCCATGCCTCTGAAGACAATGAAAGAGAAACTGTGCCACACAAGGGAGAGATCAGCAATGCCAAATGCCACAGGGAAATCAAAAAGAAAATTCCATGCCACCTCCCCTCCCTTTCCCGGGTGGGGTCAAGGGGCTCCTGAAAGTCCAAAAGATTTGATGATTTAGGTAGGTTACTGGGAAAATTTTGTAAAGTGATTGCAGGAGAGTTGTGGAGGCAGAAACCTGCTTCTAGGAGATTTAGGAGAGAGTAGTAGGTAATGGAGATAAAGTGGAAGAAGTCACAGAAAGCTTTTTCAAGTTTAGCAGTGAAAAGTAAGGGAGAGATAGGGTGGTAACTGAGTGAGGTAGAAGTGTCAAGGGAAGGTGTAGGATTGAGAATCTTTTTTTGTGTACAGAAGAAGAGGCAGTGAAGAAGTGAATAAACTTGATAACAATATTCTAGGTCTTTTTAATCGTAGCTTTTCTTCCCCGTGTACATATATTGATGCTGGGAAAAGTACCTGGCTGGAACTCGGTAGCTCCCCCACTGGAAATCATCCAGTGGAAATCCATCCTTAAAAGTATTCTTCCCCAGTTTCCCTTGGGGTGGTAAAATTGTTGACCAAACTATTACTTAGACTAAAACCTCTCTATCTCCTCCACCCTTACGCCCTCCAAGTCCTCAGCAGTGGTCAGATTGTAATCTCACAATAAAAAGACCATAAAAAAGCCACCTATGGAAATAGCATCCTGCCTACCCAGAAAAGAAGAATCCTGAAAAATAGTTATGAAAATGAGTGTTATTTTTCATTTTTCTTACTTGCCCTATTCGTAAAATTAGACCTAGCAGGGCCAGCTGAGAAAAATAAAAACTGTCTGGTGCATGATTTTTTTTTTTGGCGATCATGTGCAAGGTTGGATTAAAGACAGAAGCTAAGTTTCATCAACGAAAATGTTTTGAGACCCATCATTCGTTGTTATGGCCATGCATGTACTTCATTAAAACTGCTCCACAGGTTGCTGACAACAAGTACAATATTCTTTATTGGAAGTACTTCCTGCAGGGGTTCTCTGAACTCCTGACCCCAATTTTCCTTGCCAACTCAGTGTGTTCAATATTGGATCCATTACATTGATATGTTTGCTCTCCTGTACAGAGCCATGTATGTTGCGGGTACTCTCAATATTTGTTGTTGACAGTATTTGGATATTCTAGTCTTGAAATTGGCTTAGTGACAGCTGCTCCAAACAAAAGTAAAACATGGTTTATGTTCTATATTTCTAAAGCCCAAAAACCTAAATTTTGAACTCCAGTAAAACTGTATTTGATGAAATTTGCATGATGTGGGAGAGTATTCATTTTCTTCCTGAAGGAGGTTGGATTACAGTCTTGAGAGTGCATGGTGCTTATCACTCATTAGGTTTGTTAAAATGGCAGTGAGATAGTCTTTGAAATTACACATTAAAGGGTGTCCTCTGAATTCATGATAGGCCCACATCAGTTCCCTTTTCCCTTCTCTCTTAAAAGTGACACTATAATTATTTTTCTCTACTATGCCTTGATGTCTATTCCAAACCGCCCTGTACAGCTACATGGGCTTTATGAATAGGGACTGGGCTTGTGATGTCATCGATACAGGGATGTCCTGAGTACTGAAATTCACTCTGCAAATGCTGGCTGGCATTTTCTCTGTAACTAAGAGTCTTAGAGAATAGTTTAGAACACTTCAAGTTTAAGTGACTTGCCATGACTATCAGAGACAAGACATAAACCCAGGTGTTCTTGGCTTCAAGGAAAACTGTCTATTTTTTCACACTGCCTCTTAGCATAAAGAGGACAACAATGAAAGGAGAGAAAATGAAGACTTTCAGATTTCTGATGGTGACATGAATTGATGAGGTTTCACCTCTTTATTTTTAAGTAATGCATTATCTTTTTGAATTTTAGCATTCCAAGATCTCCAACTCCTGCTCATATTAACCCTTGATGACCAAGAAAGACAAAATTCTCAATTGTAGCCATTTCTGATATATCATGTAAGCTGTAGTGCCATAATCGAAATAGGCATTCTCTGAACTATGGCCTACTAATTCAAAGAACAATGTCATGCATCTATTTTGAGAAGAGATAGCTATGGTTTTGTGGAGCCTTTACCCTACTCTGTGTAAGGCTGCCTGTAGGGAATGAGAGAACTTGCAATATGAAAAGCAAAAAAAAAAAAAAAGGAAAGAAAAAGGAAAAATGCTATGGTCTAGATCAGAAGAATATTCTGATATCAGCATGATGGTGACAGGCTTCTCCTTGCTAAGGTCACACTTCCCCTGGTGTATAGGAAATTAGCTCAGTACATTTAGAAGCAGGCAGAGCTCCTTGCTAGTAGCAGGACAAGAAACAGAAGGAAGCTATTAAAATTAAGAGGGGTTGGAGAAGGCTTCCTTGAGAAGGTGATATTTTAGTAGTTGGAGCAGAGGAAGGAGAACATTCCAGGTATGGGGGACATCCAGATAGAATGCCTAGAGCTGAGAGATGGAGTATTTTGTTTGGGAATCAGGTCTTACAAAGTCTCCCCTTCCCCCGAGGTCAATGTTTTTCTTATCTTTTTTTGCCATGTTTTGGAATGTAAAAAGTATATTAAAGACAGACGAATGAAAGACTGATCTCTAGGAGAAACTGATGACTTTAATGGTCTATATCTATTGAGCAGGGCTTCTTAAACTTTTTCTGCTCACAACCCCTTTTCATCCAAGAAATTTTTACATGACCCTGGATATATAAAATAGATGCATACAAATCAATCATTTACTGGTAATAAATCATAAAGGAATTTATTTTAAAACATTCTTTGGTATACATATAATTTTATCATTTATTACAGACTAAAGCAAATTTGCATGAGATAGGTGTGTTTGTTTATTTTTACATAAAAATTAAATCTTGGCAGAATATTTGATACTACAGGATATAGATCATCTTGAACATTTTTCAGAGTTGGTCGATATTTTGATTTCATAACACTCGATGCCATGTTCAGAACGAAGGCTGCAGTGAGGTCATGAAATGCAACAGGGGCAAGTGCTGCTAGAAACACCTTGGATTCATTACGTGTTTGATTTCTAATTAATTTTTGGTGTGGCATATTCAGAAACCTTTTACTGTTGCCAATTTTTTTGAGATCCCTCATTGAATTATGAGACCCCATAGTGACCCACAGTTTAAGAAGCACTGCTATAGAGAACTATTAGATGGCTCATTGGGTGACCTTGACTGACTGGTTCTATACTCTCTCTCTTAGTTGGCCCTTTCTCTCAACTCACCTGGTTGGTATTGCCTTGTAAAGCTGCTGCCTAGACACTCGTCAATGAACATAAAATCTTACCATAGATAAGAAGGAAGTATGATCCAATTTCATAAAAGTCAGTCAACACAAAAAAAAGTAGTCTCTGCTCTCAAGGAGCTCACAGTCTGTGGGGGAGACATGCAAATAACTATTTACAAACAAGATATATACAGAATAAATTGGAAATAATCAAGATAGGGAAGGCACTCATATCAAACAGGATCAGATTTTATGTAGAACTTAAAGAAAGCCAGGAAATCTAGGTGGTAAAGATTATAATGGAGAATATTCTGGGCATGGAGGCAGCCACTGAAAATGCTTAGAATCCAGAGTTATTCCAGAGCTGTAGTGTCTTGTTTAATGAACAGAAAGAAAGCCAGTGTCACACTGGATCAGAGACTATATAGGGCTGGAGGAGAATTTTAGTTTCCTAAATTGAAATTGATAATTTAAATGGATTTTTTTCATTTGTATTCATCTTAATAAAAACCTTGGATACTTATTGGATAGGAAGAGACAATAGACAATCTAAGAGAGCTGCAGTGAATCACCTAATCATTCTTAATAAATTTAGACAACTTCTGTTCCCTCTCTTCAACTCTGGTAGTATCATCAAAATGAAAGGAAAAATGGTAAAATGTCCAGGATCTTTTTGAGTCTACTGTTGCTTTAAAGGAAGAAAGGGGAGAAGTTCAAACAAATGGAAATTACTTACCTACTTGCATTTTCCTACTACTTTCAGATTTTATAATATTTCGCGAAGTCTTGTATTTGTCAGACTGCCTCCTTTCAAACTGCACTTTCTAAAAACTTAGGAAGCTATTATGCTGATAAAATAATTCGGGAGCTAATTTCATTGGAAACAAACTTCTGAGAGCTTACTCAAATTCAGCTCTCTGGTATACGTTAGATACTGCTCAACTGCAAAGATTTTCTGTCCTAAAAATTTCCATCTCTATTTATTTTGCTTTCAGTGTTTCACAATTAAATATGGCTTAAATATGAAATAGTACTATGCTAGAATATGCTAGAAATAAAAAAAGGCTTAAATATGAAATAGTACTATGCCAGAATAGAAAAGGCAGGAGTCCAGGATTCAGACTGCCTATTTTATAGTCTCTGCTCTGCCACAGTGTGACCTTGGTCAAGTTGTTTATATACTCAGATGTTACTTTCTCATCTTTGACATAGGAGAGTCACTGACTTTGAATCGTGTGGAATAAAATATTTATCCCAATACATAAAGAACTTCCTAAAAGTTAGAGCAATTAAAAAATTCAGTGGGCTAAGTGACCAGGTGGTGAGTGCCTCATCACTGATAGCCTTCCAGGAAAGGATGCTTGCTTAGGTAGGAGAGTTAACTTTTAACTTCAGATTCTATGATTCCACCTACCTCACAGAGTGGTTGTAAGGGTCAAATAAATTAATGTAAGAGGAAGTAATTTTAAATTGATGTGGAAATATTATTGAAAGTGTTATTGAAAGAGTGGGAGTCAGTGCTTGATTGTCACAGGGAGAAGACTTTCTTATCTTTAGGACTATTCCAGTAGAGGACAAGTTACAGGAAGGCTAGAAAAGTGACAGACTGTATGTCTGACAATTCTAAGGTTAGCCAGGCTACTTTTTCAAGAGCCTCAGCCCTAGACTCATTGAGTAATTTATTTTGGTCACAGCAACTCATGAAACCATCTACTAAGGCATAGTCTTTGCTTAGTTCAAGGTTCCCTCCATAATATGATGAAATATGACAATAGAGTTTTGTGGAAGTAAGAAAGAACTCATATGAAATAAAATTCCAACTCTTTAAGAACCCTAATATGGAAGAAATAATATCATAATTGCATAATGAAAAAATATGGAAGACTTGTCCAGGAATGGATACAATATAGCAGATTGAGGCACTCCACAATGAAGGAGAAAAAGCACTGAACTTAGAATAAGGAAAGATAACAGCTACTACACTTATAGCCAGAGACATAACTAAAGTGGGATAATCAAGCATTATCCCAGGTCACTAAATTTAGAAAGTATATCATCAGTGTTTTTTGCTTTTTCAAAGGGTAAAAACAACTGACTGTTCTAATGGGTAGTCGACATCTGGGATGGGACATTCTCTGCTGGTCCGCCTAGCTGTTTTTACATCCCAAAGTCTTCCACTGGCCATTTCCCATGTCCTTTCTATCCTTGGTGTGATTTTCTCTACTACCACCCCTTGCTACTGGGCTACTTACATTGACCCCATTGCCTTTTGTGATGCTAATCAGTGATTAAAGATCTTTCCCACCCCTTCAATAGACCTCAGATGGGGCTAAGGGATGCTTGATTAGAGGCAAGCCTACACCCTTTACTTAATAAGTGCTAATCCCCAGGCCTTTTGCTGATTGGGCACGAGGCCCTTGGGCATCTAAGAACTGTGCATATACCCAGCAATTAATGTCAGAATTCAGCTTAAGGAGAAGAAATAAGAACCCCTATACCACAGAGCTGAGAATCTGTAGACTAGTGAGCTACAGAACTCAGAGAGATGAGAGAGTGGAGAGTGGAGACCAGAGAGCTGCAGAGACCAGAGAACTGAGTGGGGAGAGAATGCAGGTAAGCAGACAGTTGGGATTTGTCAGTGTTTATGAGAAGGCTCCAGCAGGTGGGAAGGTTACAGGATGACTTGGTTCTTTGCTGTAATATTGTGTTATAATTTCCTTGTCACATTGAGGTGGACTTAGTGATTTTGGAATACAATTACTGCTATGTCAGATTGGGGTTATTGGTTTTGGGATTTGATCCTCTGGTGTCTAAATAAATATCATACTTTCCCTGCCTTCTACCTAGAGAATCTCTTATACTTTGCTATTCTGAACTATATAGGTATGTTCATGGTCCTCTTAGAGGTCATGAATCTTGCCTTACTGATACACCTTTGTACTCCACTTCTTCTGCAGTTCATATATTGGAGGTGGAGGAGACCACCGCTATTGAGTCATCCTCTACATCAAATTCTCTTCCTGCCACCCTTGACTCCTCTTAGAGGGTTGTGGTATGTCTATAAGTTAGATGAACTTTTGGTTTCAAGATGGACTGTGGGACTCCTAGGGTTGTATCCCAAAGAGATCACACAAGTGGGAAAAGGACCCATATGTACAAAAATATTTATAGCGGCTCTATTCGTGGTACCTAAGAATTGGAAATCAAAGGGATGCCCATCAATTGGGGAATGGCT
>JAQQSZ010008351.1:0-13067 GCA_028646595.1 Phalanger gymnotis | reverse complement strand
AGCAGGGCAGTGGGCCTGGTCTCCTGGCACTGTATGGCGCATCCCAGACCCAGTCCAGTGCTCTCCACACTCAGCTGTGTACAGCGTCCCCTACACTCGGGACAGATCTGAGGGTGGCACTGTATGAAGCACAGGGCTAAGTAGGGGGGCACTGCACACACAGCCAGGCCTGGGTCAGCACTGTGGGGGCAGGGCTCCTGGGGGTGGGGTGGGGTGAGGGTAGGGTGGCCAGGATTAAGTTTTCCCAACCAGCCAGAAGTCACTCAGGCCCAGAGGCTCTGCCTAGATCCTTGGAGATCCCTGAGGGCTCTGCCATAGACACTGCTTGCTCAAATGAGAAAAAATGTGACTTCTTAGCTAATCCCTTTCTGATGGTTTGCTGTGGCAAAGCCAAAAAGGGCATCTTAATCGGATTTATAATTTAGCTTTTGTAGCCTACAACTATAGAATTCATGCATTGCATTTAATACCAATGTGTAATCATTCATTGTAATAGCAATTTTATTCTCTCCTTCGAAGTTTCCTTGCTTTACTTCTCCTTTGTACTGACCCTGGGCAAGACATTTGACCTACCCCTTAGTCCCCTCATCTGTAAAATGAGATTGGCTCTTTTCAGCTCTAAATCTATGATCCTATGAAGACTGCATTCCTAAGAACATATAGCCTCCCTTCTTTAACCTGGATCTAAACTAATAATCATGTATGAGTGGGCATTCTGAAGGGGAGGCCACAGGGCAGGTACCTATTTTTGTATCTTCCCCTGTGTCTACTATAATGTTACACACAGTAGGTGCTCAATATAAACGGGGGGATGGAAAAATTGGAGGAGAAACCACTTCTTCCTCGTAATTTTTTTTTGGTGGGAAACCCCCAAAACGTACTCAGGAAAAAGCTTCTTTGAATATTTTTCCAATTGCCTTTTTTCTCGATGGGCCTTCGCGTCTGTAAGGCTCCAGCTGCCTGGGCTTGATCTGTTTCCTTCTCTACTTTGTGAGCTCAGGCTTGCCCATTAGGGAGGATGAAGGTGAACCTGTCTCCTTGAATGTAAGCTCCTTGAGGACAAGATTTGTTTTCTATTTTTTGTCTGTGTCCCCAGTGTCTGGCACAATTCCTAGCATGCTTGTTGAACTGAACTGTTTGTTGCCCCCGACACCGAGTCCATACCATCTATATGCCCCTTCTATTTCTGCCTCTGCTTAGCCTCCAGCTTTCACCGGGCTCTAGACCGTGGCCTAGTAGGTTCATCACCTCAGACTCTAATACCTGGAACATCCGGCCCTCAGGATCCTTCTTTTGGACCATGACCCTTGCAGGGGTGGGGGAAGAGACAAACTTCCATTAATTTTGTCACTTGTCAGCTCAGTAAAATGGTATGTTTTGTATCACTCTGGTTGGACCATAGCAAGTAGTTAGTAACAGAACTTCCTGTTAGACTTACTCTATCCCACTCAAAATGAAAAGGGGTTGAGGTGGGGCTCTTGCTCATTGGTCACTGCCCTAGAGGGTAGATTCTCCACTGCAGTCATCTGATGGTCTGGAAGACAGAGAGTAGGTAAGTTGGGGGAGTGGGGGATATTTCCAGTGACATCCATAGAGCTGCCATTGAAGCTTTGACTGTATGTAGTGTGCTTAGGTTATAACAATTCTGAAGGGCCGACGCAGGGCTCAGAAGGGGAGAAGCAGAAGCTAACAAACTGGAGGGACTGGCGTAGGACAGCGTTAGTGAACAAGGGTAGGTATAGCTGTGTTGGAGATAAGCCCCACTGGCTATTGATGGGTGGGAGGACAGATCTACCTTGCCATTCTCTGGACGATTACACATCCCTTTGGGTTAGGCCGCCGATCCTCTGGGATCAAGCCCTGATCCCTAATTTAGAGACCACTGCTCTAGCCTGTCAAAATCTTGGTGGACTCTGCCATGTTGACATTGATAAAAGATGGGTAAGGCACTGTCAGGATGGATGGGGTCTAATCTGGTGACAATCCTCCAGGGATACTGCTTAATTACTTCTGGGCACCCAAACCTTTTTGTTTTTAAAATCTGAAACAACTAACTCACTGGCTTTTCTTTCTACTGCTCCCCCTACCCTGTTGCTTGTGGCCAGGTTTCCCCTCCTTGGTCCACTTCACACTGGGACAAAGTTTCACTGCTTCTCCTCTGCTTTTTTGTGAAGCAAACAAATAGCTTTTTGGCAAAGGGTTTCAATGCTGGAGGGAGCCTCAACCCTCTCATTCTCCTCTTCCCTGTTTCCTTTTTTCACTTAGACTTCATAGGGAAAGTTGTAAATAATAATACTGGTTGTAGCCTGTATTTACGAAGTGCTACGGAGCCTGGGGAATACATGTGATTCATTTACATTTCAGGGGAAAGGTAGGCTCAGGTTCTGGGGAACCTGTTCACTGACAGCTATTGCTGGTCTTGGGAGAGGGATGACCTCCCAAATCAAGTTCGTTTTGTGTAATCTGGAAGCAGAGCCTTTATCCCTCACAGCCCGGATGCTTCTCTGGACAGTGGCTCTGGGTAGCCTGGAATGATGCACGGTGCTCTGGACTTGGAAGACGTGGATTCAGATCCCACCATGGGCATCACTGGCTACGTGACTGCTGGGATAGTCCCTTGGCCTCTTTGAGACTCAATCTTCTCATTTGTAAAATGGGGATTGTGGCACCTCCCTGAGAGAGTTGCTATGAGGATCACATGGCGATGGATAGAAAGCAGCGCACAAATCTCAGGGAGGCCACGTGGGGCAATGGAAAAAGCAATGTCGGTTCTAAGGTCAGAGGCCCCAGGTTTGGGTCCCTCCTCTGACTGGTCACTGCTGTGGCCTTGGACAAGTCAGCTACCCTCCATGGACCTGATTCCTCACCTGTAAAATGAGCAGGCGAACTCGATGGTCACTGAGGTTCCTTCCGATTCTGAGTCTGTGAAGCCTGATGCCCTGATATTGCCAATGGGGGTCAAGGAAGGGGTGAAGTGCCCTCAGCAACTGTTTTATTCTGAGTCACAGAAAATACACAAGCTACTGGACTCACTGTTTTCTGTTGGCTTTTCCCCAGCCCTGGCCTTTCTTTCTCTCTTACACTGCTTTATGTAGGCATGACCCTGCCTCCCTCCCTGACCACCTCCCCATTGCTAATTCACATCAGTGCCACTCCCCACCGGGGAGGGACCCTGACAAGACGTGCAGAGGCCGACAGTGTGTGATGCTAGTCAGAAGGGAGAGCAGGGAGGGGAGGAGGAAGGCTCTTCTCATTTCACCCAGTTTTCCTAGATCACTTCACCCCTCTCCCGGCTGCTAAGATAAAAACGACTTGATGATATGAGAACACAGACCAGGGATCTGGAAGAGCCCTGAAAGATAATGGGAACCAAGCTTATTTTATGGTTGAAGAAAGGCCCCAAAGGGTGTTTATTGCCTTTTGTCATTCCATAAACTACAGCTCAGAAAACGAAAAAGGAAACCAAGTAGAGCAAATATACTCACCATCTTCCATGATTCTCAGCCCAGGTGAGAACAATAGCTATAATTTATATACCACTTTGAGGAAACTGAGGCTGAGATTTAGTGACTTGCCCAGAGCCACACAGCTACTAAGTGTCTGAGGCAGCATCTGAACTCGGGTCTCCCTCTATGCCACCTACCTGCCCCCTTCTCTGCACACAATTCTTGTTGGCCTTAGTCTATCTATAACCACATCTCTGCCTTCACCATTGGAAATGTAGTTCAGGGCTGGACTTGGAGCCCTGGGAAGGCCACAGAGGACACAGAGCTGTTCTTTGGGTGTTCTGTGCTGGTGGAGGATCTTGGTCCCTGCCACCTGTCCATGGGTAGAGCAGTTCCTCCACCTGGGGCCTTGAAACAGGTGGCCCCAGCCAGCCATTCCTGACTGGTGGGCTCCATTCGGAATTCTCCCTGGTCAGAGCTGACAGATGGTCCAGGAAGTCTGGTGGGCATCCTGATGGCTTCTCCATTTTCCGGGTATGCCTTTGTTGGTGTCTGATGAAACTCCTCTTCAGCATAAAGCTGTGGCCACACTGAGCACAGTGGAAGGGCTTCTCCCCCGTGTGCAGCCGTTGGTGGTTCAGCAGGTACTCTTTCCGGCTATAGCACTTCTCACACTCAGGACACTGGAAGGGGCGCTCCCCGGTATGCAGGGTACGGTGCCGTTTGAGCCAGGAGTAACACACGAAACTCTTGTCACACTCGGGGCACTGGTAGGGCTGGGATGAGGGATGGCCCTGGGGGTGTCTGCCCAGGCCCCGCCTCCCCGAGCATTGCTTTCCCCTCTCAGCACAGGCACGCAGCCGTGTACGGGGCAGGAAAGTTGCCCTCTGTCGGGAGTTCTTGGCCTGGGAGGTGCCAGGGATAGACCTGTCTCCTGGGGGCTCCCATGGCAGAGCTGCTCCGGGGCCCGGCTGCCCACTGCTCCTCTGTGTCTCCGTGGGCTGGGAGAGTGGCTCCTGCCTGTGGCTCCTCTGATGCTTCATCAAGTTCTCTCTCAGCCGGAAGCTCTTACCACATTCGGCACACGTGTATGGTTGCTCTCTGGCTGGGGAGGTCCACCAGGTGGCCAGCTGAGGCAGCACAGGGCTTGGCTGTAGGGCCTGCCCCGGGCCTGGATTCAGGAGGAAGGGCTGTTGTTGCTGGAAGCCGTTAGTGGTGTCAGGGCCTGGCTTGCAATCTGGGGCAGGGAGGAGTCCTTCTTTGGCTACTCCGGACAGTGGCTCCGGGAGCTCTAGACTCTCCAGGGTGTCCAGAGGATGAAGCTCCTTCACAGTACTCATGGCCCAATCAGCCTCTGCAACAGGAGAAAGCAGACAGATGCCAGTGACCTGGACTAGCAGAAGCACAGCCCTAACAAACAGTGGCCACTCTTACACAGGGCCTGATAGTTTTCTTTTTTAAAGAAGGGAGTGTTTGTTGATGTGTTATTTTTTACATCACCAGAAATTCTTCCAGTTTCCCATCCCTTCCCCTTGCCAAAAACCATCCCATAACAAATATTTTTAAACCAAAAAAAGAAAAAAATGAAGGAAAAATAAGTAAAACAGGATGAACCCAGAGAAAGCCTGAAAATATATGCCATGTGCCCCGCCTGTGGACCTTCCACCCGCCAGAGGACCCGGTGAGGGTGTTGTCTCTTTCTCTTCTTGGAGGCTTTCTAGTTTCCAATCATCTATTCTGAGCTTCACAACACACCGATAAAGTAGGTGGAGCAGGTGGGTTTGGGTTTTTAATACCTGTCTTAGCCCTATCGCCAATTTTCCGTGATTTGACTGTGAGTGAATTAGCCAGTGTCCAAATCACCAATCATTAATACAATGGTACAATAACAGTCTATCCAGGGAACTGAGGCGCACAGAGGTTAATTTGCTAACTTATGTTACTCCTTTGCTCCAAGTGCTTTGTTGCTTCTAGAATAAAACACACTTCTTTGCACAAGAATCTAAAGCTCTTCACAACCTATCTCCTGCCAGAGGAGGCAGTGCGGTATAGTGCTTAGAGCACTGGAGGAGGCAACTGAAGACCCGGGTTCAAATTCTGCCTCAGATACTAAGTGGGCATCTCTGGGCAAGTCCCTCAATCTCTGAGCCTCAGTTTCCTCATTTGTAAAACAGAGATAATAACAGTAACAACGCCTCCCTTGTAAGATTGTTGTGAGGACAAAATAACGCCCTGCTTGATGCACTTTGCAAACCTTAAAAAACCCCTCTGTTAACGTTCACTATTTCAAGACTTATTAAAAGTAATTAATTGATTAATTAAATTAATCAAATTAAAAGTAATTGCTGTCCACGTGCTCTACAATTCAGCTGAGGTGGCTACTTTCTGTTCCTCACACCAACAGTCCACTTTGGGTCTCCCTGCTTCTGCCCCCAGGACTGGAATGCGCTCCCTCCTCTGCTCTGACCTCCTTCAAAGCCCCGCTCAGGTGCTGACCCCTCCAGAAGGGTTGTGGGCCCCTCCCAACTTGAATGATCTTGTGGGTGTGTACTGGGTGTTTCCCCGATGGAAAGTAAGCTCCCTGAAAGCAACCGCAACCGGGCAGGTCTGGTTTTTATAACCCCAGGGTCAGCAGGGGCTCGAGAACCTTTGTTGATTGATTCCTATCAGGTGACTGATCAGAAAAGGTCAATCCATGGTTAATTTTATCAGCAAGCCAGGCATGAAGGTGTTGCCAGGCTCAGTATGTTGTCCCTCCCCCCCTCTTTTTTAAGTTGCAAAGTTCGCCAAGCCACTTAAACACCAACCACTTCCAGGCAGGGGAGATTCCATGACTTCTTTGGGGGCTTATTCTGATGGCCTATAGATGTAAAGGGTCGGGAGTCAGGAGCCCAGGAGTCGTTGTACTGGGTTCCAGTCCATCAACAAACATTGATCAAGCACCAGCCTTCAAGAGGCTTACCTAAGGGTGGGTGGCAGGGTGGAAGGGATTAGTGTTCTAATGCCAGAAGAGGAGCCAGAGGAGGTGCCCGGCTAGGACTGACTTGTTCTCCCTGCTGCCAACCCTAAAGACAGGTCTCTTCCCTCTTCTCAGCCTCATTCATGGCACTTTTACTTGGATTTGTTTACATTTTATGCCCCAAAGCCTCCTGTTTTCCTGCATTCTCTAAGTTTATTACCCTCTGTAGTTACGAATAACCTGAATTCTTCTTGTTGCAGTAGCTACTAAAGGGATTTTCTTAAAGCCCAGGCATGTAAGTCCCAGCCCACTCAGCCCTTGCCTCCACTTCCCAATGGCCTCCCGAGGTTCCTGATCACCTCCACAGTCATATACAAAACCCTGCTTGGCACTTAAAGCCCTTCACAACTTGGCATTTTCCCGCTTTTTCAGTCTTCCTGCACTTTATTCCCTTCACATCCCTGTGATCCCATAATCCTGACCTTCTGCTGCTCCTTGAACATGACCTTCCCTTCCTCTTTGGGCCTCTGCATGGGCACCCCGCCCCATACTTGGGATCCCTCCTTTCCTCTTCCTCATGGCCGCCTTCAAAACTCAGATCAAATCCCACCTTCTGCAGGCCTTTCTAGGTTCTCCTCCTTCCTCTACTCCCAACCCCCCCCCCATCACTTCCATTGGACACTGCTTTATCTTGCTTAATTGTTTGCTGGTTGTCTCCCTGCTTAGAATGAAAGTGCCTCGAGGCAGGGGGCCTCGTCTAGCTTTTCTTGCAGCACAGGGCACAGTATGGAGTAAGCATTTAATAAAAATTTGCTGTCAAACCTGTTCTCATCTCAGTGGATCTGTGGATTAACCCTTCCAACCAATTCATCCATATGCGGGGCAATCTGGTTCAATCCACAGCCAAAGGCTGCCGTTGCAGGCGCTCGGGCTCCCACCATTATATAAATCCCTCCCCACAGCTTCAGGAACGTCTCAGAATACTACTGAATACTGTCCTACTGACAAGGAGTCAGCAGCATCCTCATTATAGACACACAAAGAACAGCACATGGACAGCCCGTAACCTCCACAGGTTCCTTTTACCCTTAGCACATTATAATTATGAAAATTATTGCTGTTTCCAATACTTAAAAACTGGGAATAATGAGAGTGCCCCCTCCCCCAAGCCTCTCTTGGAAGATGGAAGCCATATTGAGGGGGCACTTGAGCAGCCATCAGGAAAAATACTGTTCCCAAATGCCTCTGTCCTCCTCCCTCATGCAGCCATTTGGAGAGAGAAAGAATAGCATCCACCCACGTTCAGATTACGCTTCAAAGTGTACCAAGGATTTTCTTCACAACAGCCCAGTGAAGTAGGCAGCACAGGCATTATTATCCCCAGTTTACAGCAAAGCAAGAGTTGAACAGACTTGTGTTGCCATAAATGAAAACACATCAGAGCTAAGATTACAAATTCTTGGAACTCCTGCGTCCACGTCCACAACAGCACACTTGCCACGTGAAGAATGATTAAAGAAGGCATTTACTAGTCACGTACTATGTGCCAAACACTGTGTGAAGTGCTGGAGATACAGAAAGACTGAGACAGTCACTGAGCTAGCAGCTCACGCTGGGACACAGAACGTCTATGGCAGTTCTGTTGTAGGGCCGATAGAAGGGCCCCCTGAGGGGTCCTCAGGGAAGAGATGAAAAATCAGCTCTCAAAACCAAGGGAGTTCTGGCTCCTGAGTCTGGAGATGTCAGACCACTGTTAACAGAGGCCACCCATGGGGCAGTCTTAATGTGCCCAGCTTTCCCCTTCAGACCTTGAGAGGCTCAATCTTTGTCACTCACCTTCGTTCAGGTCGGCAATAGGGATGCCTCCCTCTGTGTCTTCCTGATTCCTGGGCCCTTGCTCTTCTTGCTTAATACATGGTTGCACATCGTTAGTGGAAATTGGAGGCCCTGTCCCTGGGAAGGGAGATCATATTCGATGTTTCTGGCAGCCAGTGACCACTCCATTACAGATCTCACAGTGGAGAGCAGGAAGAAAAAAATCTCAAAGCTGAGTCAGCTGAGACGATATTAGGGATTATTAAAGCAGCACATCAGTGGTGTAAGCTCCTGAAGAGAATGGAAAAGTCAGCCCCCAAACCCAGAGTTTTCTGCATCATTAAGTGAAGCTTTGGCCTTCAAAGTTCAGAACAGTAAGACTCACCAGGGTCAGGGTTTGTTGCTATTTCTGTCTCTCCCGAGTCCAACTGATTCTGGATACACGGTTCTTCTCCTTGTTCAATTCGGGTCAAAAATTCAGGTTTGGAAAGAGCATAGTCTGTTTGATGTAGGAAGAGAGAGAGGCTATGTTACTGTTCATGGCACAAGGTAGGTAGGAGCTCGGCTTTCCTGTTTTCATTTTTGACATCTCCTAAGAAATGTCCGAGGAGGGGGTAATACTCACGGCCCCTGTAGCCTTGCACCTGTCTCCAGATAGCTGGACCAAGATGTTATCTCTAAAGGCTGGGAATGTGCTGCTAAACATCGCTGCCTTTCCTTACAATGGGATAATCCTACTGTCTCTGACTTTTGAGCCCGTGCCATTTGGAGGGTAACCTAACTATTTTTACAACTCATGATGTAAATTAGGAGCCTTTAACTTTATTTAACTTTAGGAGATTGTCATCTTGGCACACGTACTTCCTTCACTAGTGCAGACTGCAGCTTCTCTACTTCTTAGCAGGAGGGTTCATGTGTCGCTTTGGCCAAAAAATAATATTCGAGTGGTGGCCAGACTTCTGCAGCACAGCTAGGCAGTGTAGTAGATAGAGCGCAGGACTTAAAAATCAGGAAGACCTGAATTCAAATTTGCCTCAGCCACTTACTAGTTGTGTGGGCAAGTCACTTAACTTTTATGTGTCTCAGGCAACTCACCTGTAAAAGGCGATAATAGTAGCACCTACTTCATAGGGTTTTTGCAAGGATCAACTGCGTTAATATATGCAAAATACTTTGCAAACCTTAAAGCACTATATAAACACTAGCTATTATCACTGTCATCATCATCATCATCATCTGGTGATAGTCTGTATATGCTGAATTAAACTCAGGCAGGTCATTCTTTGGGCAAGAGTTTGTGCCTAGGCTTAGAAAGCTCAGTCCAGGAAGCCTTTCCAGGTCGGTGGGGACAGGCCTGCCAGAGCCAGTGTCCCTTCCCCTGGCCCTGCCTTGGAGGCTGCAGGTGGCTTCTAGAAGGAAGGTATTGGGGTAGAACTTAAGAGAAGGTGAGGGGAAGGAGGAGCTCATGCAGATGACTTTCCAAGGAAGGGATCCACTTTGAGAGGCCTCTTCTGGCTGCAGGTACCACCATTCACTTTCCTGCTTCCACCTGGTTCTTCTCCCCCCTTCCCTTTCACATGGGGAATCCCCAGTTTTAGTTCTTGGCCCTTTCCCCTCCTCTCATCCAGTCCCCCAAGAGGCTTGTCTACCTACATATCTTTCCATGGGGGCGCTCCATGCATTTCCTCAATGCTGTCCAGGGGACAGGGAAAGGACTCAGTGAGTTGTTGCATTGATAAGGGAGCTCCCCAGACAGAGGCTGTAGAACTGGCTGGACTGCATGTGGTGCTTGACTTGCAAACCACATTAAATGTAACTGGGAAATATAACAAAATAAGTAAAAACACAACACAACATAGACACCAGGGTCAAATAACCAGTGTGTTTCAGAGACAGAACTTAAAGCTAGGTCTTCCTGGCCACCACCCCATACTGCTTCTTTATTTCTATTGTTGCATTTTGTAGGTTCCTTGTTGCCTTTAATGCTTAAATTCCTGTGACTCTTTAATCAATGACTTTATTTTCAATTAATCAATATTCGATGGACACTAAGGATATGTAAGGTCCTGAGTGAATTATTGTCAGACATGGAGGCCCTTGTTTTAGTTCTCTTCTTCTTCCTTCCTTCCACTGCAACACTGCTCCCCCCAACCCCAACGCAGCCAGCCTAGTATTATTCAATGCTTCCAGGCGTGGGGAACCTCAACATGATTATCCAATGAAGGGATGGCATCATTCACTTTTTCATAAACTTTCTTTTTAAAAAATTTTTCCAAATTTTTATTTTTCCCCCTTAAATTTTCTAGATCTCCCTGGAATACAAAATTTTCCATGGTCTCTCTACCCACCAGTTCTGTGGCCACTAAAAAAGCACTTGTGTCAGAACTAATAGGGAGAACAGTTTCTTTTGTTGTGACTCTTGTGATGTGACCAATGACTGCCTCTAATTAAACTGTCAGTGACAAAACATCACAATGTCACTGGTAAATCCACCTGAAATGTCTGTGAGATCACAGATCATGTTGAAAAAGTATAAAACTGAGCACCAACAGCAGGTAATCCTGTTAGGGAAGAAACTAGACCCCTCTGTATCTGACTCCACAAAAGGTGTTGATAAAATAAGTACAATTTAACTTCCCCAGTGTTAATGATAACACAGCAAGTCTAGAACCTAATCTGGGAGACAGCTTATGAAGTCAAGCTAATTTTAACGAACACAGCCATACTCTGTGGGACTTAGTCTGGTTTCCTCAGTGGGCCTCCTGCTGAGCTATGTGCCGATGATTATGATGATGATGATGATGATGATGATGCCTATGTGGCTGGAAGAATTTCAACACACTTAATTTTAAAACAACCATAATCCTTACAGCTGTGTCCACACATGGTGCCTTCTGGAAATGGAAACATCTGTAGGTCATGAAGGATGAAAGACTTGGTTAATACTGTGTAAGGTACAGAACAATGCCATGCTGCTGGGTACAAGTTCTATGACCAGCATCACACATGTACATGAAGATGATTCTGGGTCTGAACATTTTAAACTGGCATCCTAAGCCCCGGGCAGGGTCAGATTCCAAGTATTATTCACACTTTCAGTGGCTCGATCCTTCTTCTAAGTTTCTCTTATACAGTACCATGACATTAAGATTTCTATGTCTATACCCCAGAATCCTTGTGGGATCTTGGTTTGACTGTAGTGAGTTTGTTATCGAGCAGCTCCCACCTGCTACATTGCCCCTGCACAGATTGATAATGGGGAGAGAACAAGGGGAAAGGGGCAGCTGGCTCTGAGGTTCTCCTCCTCTCCGTACTCTGAATTAAATACCCCACCGAGGAGCCAATGATCCTGATCTGGACTCCACCATGGAACAGCCTGAGCTGCGAACATCCAAAGGGTCTGGGATCTCCATACTGCAGGGAGCTGCTGGTGTTGGGACTGCCCCAACCAATGCAGACTGTACCTCGTCTGTGACTTGAGAGAGAGAAATCCCAAGGAGTAGCCAGCCTGAGCTAGACAGAGTTTAAATGACTGGTCTAGGTCTTCCTGCCTCCAAGGCTGGCACTTAATTATCTCACACTGTCCAGGCTCTACAGTCTTCTAACAAATGATTAAAAAGTAAACCCATACCCAAGGAGACAAGCATCTCATAGTTGCCTGTCATCACGTGCTTGTAAAGCTCTTTCTGCCACTTGTCCAGGTTCCCCCACTCCTTCTCTGAGAAATACACAGCCACGTCGTCAAATGTCACAGGCACCTGAAACCACAAACACCCCACACATTATCTCTGCAGAGATGCGCACCATTTCACCTCTGCCCTGTTCATGCTATCCCTACCCATTTTCACCTGAAACTCCTACCCTGCACATTTCTTGTCCACCAGTTCTATTCCTCTACTTAGGGGGTTCTTAACTTGGGGTTATTGGACCCCCAAGGGGCTTCCAGATAGAGTTCAAGAGGTCCATGAATTTGCTGTATAAATTATTTTGATAACTATTTCAATACAATTGTCTTCTTTGTAATCCTATGTATTTTATTTTGTGCACTTAAAAACATCACTTGGAGAAGGGGTCCATGATGCTAAAAAGACGAAAAACCCAACTCTACTTCAAACTCCCCTCCTCTGCAGTGCCTTCCTTGACTCCTCCCATGCTGATTCAAGCACTTCGATCTCTTCAGATTCTTCTTACTGTTCACTTAAGATTGCTGCTAGCCAAGTTAATTTTCTAGTGGCTTTGTATAATTCTGTATTATGTGTCTGTCAAGAGCATACAGCCTTCCCCATTAAAACGTTAAGTTCCTCAAGGACAGGAGTTGTACCCAATAAATTCATTCATTCAATGAACAATTATTAGGCAGTAGTGCTTGGCGCTGGGTGCTCTACCTCCTAGCTGTCCTTCCTACAGAACTGACACAGAGCAACAGCTGTTCAATGTGGTTTCCTCCTGGAATCTAGGCTATTCTAACCCGAGTTATTTTATAAAGGGAGTAAAATTGCTATTATCTCTTGTCAAGGAACAATCCTTTTGCATCAAGTATTTCTTCTAAAAGTTTGATATCTATTCTCCAAATCACTAATAAGGGAAATAAGAACTAAAACAGCTCTGAAGTTTCACCTCACACCTATCAAATTAGCAGAGAATAATGAGATGGAAACCATCAGTGTTAGAGCGACTCTGGGAAGGTGGAACACCGATACATCAGTGGAGTCCTGAATTGGCCCAGCCACTATGGAAACAATTTGTAATTATGCTAGAGAAGTTAGTAAACTCTCCCTATCTTTGATCCTAGGATCACACAGATGAGTAGGAAAGGACCTCAGAGGCCACCTATATAGCACATATAA
>JAQQSZ010008350.1:0-13067 GCA_028646595.1 Phalanger gymnotis | reverse complement strand
CTCTTAAGTCATCAATCTACACCCACACAGGTTTCACACCTGATAGGGCTTTGGGCCTGGGGCTTAGCACTTAACAGCTGAAAGTACTTTCACTCAAGGTAAACAAAAGCCAAACTCCTCAAGGGCACCCCCAAACTCAGTGCTAAGGAGCCCATTTTGCCTTATCGACACACCTTCCCCCAGTGGTCTCTTCCCCCTCTTTCTCTAACGCTGATCCTGATTCTGGGGGTTCCCCTCTTTGTCCAGTTCAGCTCTCTGGCCCCAGCCTTCAAGCAGCAGTGGGCTGGCCACACAGACCTGGAAGCTTTGCCCAGCATTCAATATGTCCAGAATCTCAGCACTGGGCATTGTAAAGGCAGGCGTGGATGACCTGGGGGGCCAGGGTGCTGGGAAGGGGTGATGTAAGTCTCTCCACCCCCATTCATGTGTGCTGACACACATGCACACACACGTGCACCCACAGACACACACACTTGCTGACACACACATGCACTCATGCACATGCACACTCACACACTGCACGTGCACACACTGGCACACACTTACATGCCAACACATGTGCATGCACGCATGCACTTGCACACACACTCTTACATGCTGACACACACAAGCACATGCACGCCTGCACTTGCACACATACTTACACACTGACACACATGCATGCACACACGCATGCTGACACACACAGCCCAGTGGAGGAAGAAGCTGACCTGGATTGACCATGAACATTTATTCCCAGCCTCCCCTGTCCTTGAGCCTGTTTTCTTTCTCGAGCCTCCCCTGCCACCTCCTGCCTCCACCCCTGAATCTGTGGAGGCCCCCAGGGCTGCTCATCGTCCCTAAGCTGCTGCCTTCCCAGCTTAGGGTCTTTCCCAGCCTCTCTGGCTGAGCCCACAAATCCTTTCCTGGCCTGTCTGGGCTCCTGTTTTGATGCCAGAGCCCAGAGTATGGGCTCCTGGTCTCGCTCAGCCTTTCCCACGCTGTGAGGCCCCTATTGCCATCTGTAGCCTCCTCTTAGTAGGTGCCTAGGATCCCTCTGAGCTCTCACATAATGTGCCTTTGAAGTGTGAGGGGTCTGAGGACCACTCCCTGCCCCCGCCCCCACCTAAGAGGCAGCTGGGGGGTTCAGTGGGGTAGGTTGCTGGCCTGGAGTCAGGAAGAGCTGAATTCAAATCCAGCCTCAGATGTACACTCTCTCAGTAGCCCAGGACAAATCACTTAACTGTGTTCTGCCTGCTTCCTCAACTGTCCAATGTCTCTGCCCCTCAGGGTTGCTGTTATGATCGGATGAGATAGAAATATTGACAAAGCGCTTGGCATGGTATCTGGCACAGAGAAGGCTTCTCCCTTCCCATTGTGGGAAGGTGGAAGGCCTGAGGGCCCTCTGCCCATGTTCTAGGCTCCTGGGGTCTGGGAACTTACTTGGCCTAGCTCCTCTCCTCTCCTGGGGACCCCTCAGTTCTTTTCCAAGTATGGGCACCTCTTTGGGGTCTGCCCCTCTCTGGCTCTGGGGTTCTTGGGTCCTGTGGACACTTCTGGACTCCAGGGTGCCCTTGGGGCCACTCTGCTGGATCCACCTTGGGTCCTTGGAGGTCAAGGAGGGCAGGCCTTCCCTTCTATCCCCTGGCATCCCTGGAACCTCAGAAGGGCTTGCCCTGTGGGTTCACTCGGGAGACAGCAGGAGCGCCCTGAGCCTCTGGATCCTGTGTCTTGTTGCCAAGATGTGGCCTCTGGGGAATGGCCTGGCTGCCTCATTTCCTGGTCCCTGCCAGAGGGCCCCTCCTCCATTTCCCTTCTGTCACCTTGAGGGCCCTGGGCGGGGGGGGGGGGGGGGGGGGGGGGGGGGGGGGGGGGGGGGGGGGGGGGGGGGGCTTTGCAGAGACTGGGAAACAGGGCCCGCTGGGCCCGCCAAGCCCGGGTGTCCAGTGTTCACTCTGGCCTGGCTCCCAAGCCCTTCCAGCATCCCCAGATGTCTTCTCTTTCTTCTACCACCAGGCCCTTCCTAGAGTGGCTGAGGGGGTGGATGGAGGGCATGGGGTAGCTGAAGGGCCCCTCCCTCTTGCCGACCCGGCCAGCTTCCAGTTGGCAGTGCCTCATATGATTGCCACCCTGTGAACCCCTGAGCTGCTGGGAACTGTCTGGCACAACCTGGAACCTTCCCCAAGCCTTCGGCCTGTCTCTTCCTTGAACGCTACATGCCGCCATGAGGTTCCTACTGAACGGCTGGGGGTCCGGGTAGACCCCTGCAGCTGTTCAGGGCTCTTCTATTGCTTTCTGGGAGTCAGAGACTTTAGCCTCGCCTTGGTCCTTCCTTTCCGTCTCTGGGCCTGTTTCCTTATCTGTAGATTAGGGTTATGGTTCACCGTTGCTGCTCTGCCTCCTCCGCAGACTGGTGCTCCATCTCTGCCTGGGGAAATACCAAGACACTCCCCTCTCCCTCTGCCCAGTTTCCCTGGGGGTCCAGCCCTGTGCTCAGCAGGGCTGCTCTAGGGGAGCTGATGGTTCTGCCCAGGAATGAGGCTCAGGGAGTTTCAGGCGGGCCCTCTGCCTGCACAGTGAGGGCCCCGTGACCTCTCGGGACCCATCAGGACTGGTGGCAAGGGTGGCAAGATTACAGCCAGGCGCTGGGAGTCTGTCCTCATGCCTCCTGACTCCGTGGCCAGCCCTCGCCCCGCCCATGTTAGCACTGGAAAGGACGCTGAGGCTTTGTTGCCCAGCCTCCTGGCTCGGTGTCCTGGTCTGGCCCTAACGAGCTCCTTGGGACAACTATTTCAGGGTCCATGGCTGGTGCAGATGCCTCCCACAGCCCCACTGACACCCTCCTTCCTAGTCTGGCCACTACCCCCCACCCACCTCTGAACCTCTTCTCATTCCATTTTCACTTCCTCTCACCTCCTCCAGGAAGTCTTCCCTGATGCCTCTTGCCCACGCTGGCTCCTTTCTCCTCTGACCTTCTACCCTTCACCAAGTTCCCCCCAGCCCTGCTTCCAACTCAGTTCCGGCTTGTCCTGTTTTACTAGCAGGCCCCTTCCTCCTCCAGTCTCTGTACACAGCCTTGCCCCCAAGAGATGCTCCCCGACTCCTGACTATGCTGGGTCACTCAGCCCTTTCTGCCTGGGCCTCTCTTGGCGTCCCATCAGCCAGTACCCTTCCACATCCTCTAGTCTAGCAGAAATTTCCAGGGCTGCCCCTTCCCAAGACTCGGTATCTCTGAGGCAGGTGCTGCTGCCTGGGCTGCCCAAGGAGGGACACCCCCAGTGGCTGTCATCAGGCCTTCTGCCCCCTGGCCTTGCTCAGGGCCTCCCTTCCTGGTTGCCAGCCTCCCAGTTCACCCTCACTTTGCCTCTCTTCTCTGGTTTTCTTCCCCCTAGAGACTGTAGCGTAGAGGATCCCATGGATTCCTGCTGCTTCCAGGCTTCAGCCCCTTGACTGGGAAGGGAGCCCTGACACTGTCCAGTCCAGTTCCTTCATATTCTTTGTCAGGGGTGGAGGCAGGAGGAGCCTCTGACTGGCTCTGGGAGCCTTGCAAGGCGCCATCCCTGGGAAACATGGCTGACTGGCCCCGCAGAAGGATGGTGACAATGAGGATGCATGGTTGTTTCTATGCTTACGAGCCAAGGCCTGGCCTAGGGGAGACCCCCTCCCACATCCCACCCAGCCCCATGTTGTAGCTGCCAAGCCCTCAGACCTGGGGCACCTTGGGAGAAGAAGCCTAGCCCTGTGCCCCTGGGACCTGGCCCAGGTGCAGGGGGCAGAGCCAGAGAAGGTGAATGCCAGACTCATTTGAGCTGCCAGCAGGCTGCAGTTCGATTAAAGTTCTTAGGTGCCAGGCTGGGCCTCAGGCTCGCCCCTAGAACAGTATTGACCTTGGCAGGGGGCTGGGCAGCCATCTCCCGGAGTTTCCTGGCATCAAATCGGGGGCGGTACAGGAAGGGCAAGAAGCTGCCACGCCCCAGGAGCCCTCCTGGTGGTGCCTTGGCTCCTTCCTTGGCCTCTTCCGGCTGACTGCCACCCTTGGCCACAGATATGCGATAGAGTACCGCATCCCACATCTTGGTGGCACGAGAGACCAGGGGCCGTTGGGCCGCGGGGCTAGCGGCAGGCTCATGGGGTGCCTTGCTGGCCTGTTCTGGCTGTGCTTCGGTACCCTCGGGCTCTGGGAAGGGTGGTGCTTCAGGGGCCACGATCAGTTGCTTCTTGAGTCGAGTCCAGCCGCTGAAGTGGCTTCTGGGAATGGGGGTTGCAGCTGCTTTAGACACTTCCCCACCTGGGGTGGAGCTCAGCATGGAGAAGACCAGAGCATCCCTTGGGGGCTCTGGGGAGGAGGCCCTGGAGGGGCTGGAAGGCCCTGGAGGTTGCTGCTTGGAGTACACAGTGCTGGGCTTGGGGGGCACAGGGGATGGCTCAGCTTTTGCTGAGGGCCTTCTGGGGTGGGGACTGTCCTGGGATGGTCCTGGAGACCTGTAAGTAGGGGCAATGGGGACCACAATCTTAGTGATGACCTGTTTGGCAGCTGTAGCCTCCATGTTGGAGGAGAGCCTGGTGGCTGATGGTGGTTCTGGGCAGGGGCTTATTGCCTGGGCATTGGGGTTCAGAGGTTGGATATGAGCTACTGGGATCTGGGGCATGGGTGAGGGCTGATGAGTGACCTCAAGCTTGGGGGCAGCCACCCCCTGCTCCTGGTCCCCAGGCCATTCCTCAGGGTCTGTCCTGGGTGGGTCTTGTTCCCTGTTCCCCCAGCTGACCGCATTGGGGGTGACTGTAGGGGCCGGAGATTGAGGCGACAGCACAGGCTGGACATGAATGTGGACCCGGCTGATGTGGGTCACTTCTTTTGGGGCTGAGACAGGAGCAGAGCTACCTGGGGGTTTGGGGGTGTCTGGGCCTGGGACTCTGAACTGGGGGGCAGTCATCCTGAAGTGCTCAGCCAGGCTCCACTGCTCGGTCAGATTGAAGGAGAAGGATTTCTTTTGTAAGGGGGAGGGCACGTGCTGGATTACGGGCTTGTAGGGTGAGCGGGCTACTGGGACCAGGATCCGAGAAGAGTTGGAGAGAGCCAGGGGGCTTGGTGGGATTGGCAGGGCTGCAGGGGGCAGGGGGACTGGTGGGGCGGGTGGGGCTTGGGGAGCTGGGGGTGCTGGTGGGACTGGGGGGGCTGGTGGGGTTGCGGCTCCAGAGGTCTTTGGACAAGGCTGGGGCACAATGTCCTGGTCATGGCTGGCCTCGCTCACTGGAGACAGAGAAGCACGGAAGGAGCTGGTCTGGAGAGTGGTCACATTTGCCTTCTTCTTAGCTGCTTTCCTGAGGAGTTTCTGAAGCCGCAGGTTGTCCTTGGCTGGCTTGGGCAAGACTGGTGGGGGCAGAGCTGGAGGGTAGGGGCTTCTTGGTTCGTGGGGCATCTGGACGGTGATGAGCATTTCTGTCCCCTGTGAGGAAGTTGCACTGTGAGGTCCCTGGGAGGTGCCAGGCCTCTGGGGCCCTCCCTCACTGGACCCCTCTCCCATGGGCCTGCTTACTGTGTTGGGAGCCCACAGCCCAGAGGGATGGGGGGCGGTGATGAGACTCAGCCTTGTTTATCAGAGGAGCTGAGGGAGCTCAGAGGAGGGAGAGGGAAGAGCTCAGGACCACTCTGAGTTTGTGAGGATAACAAATATGGCTGTACAGTTGTCAGAAATGGGAGAGTTGGGCAGGGAGGGCTTGGGGAGCATGGAGTCTGAGGAGTTGGCCCATTTTCCACACATCTCCTGGACAGCCAGTTGGAGATGTCCCCTAGTGAGCAAAGCAGGGCCACAGATTGAGATTGGGGAGGCCTCTGTATGGGGCTGGTAACTGAAGCCATGGGACTGACGGGTTCATCAAAGGACACTGGAGTGAGGAAGGGGGTGAGGGGCAGGAGGCTCAACGTCAAGGGCTTTGAGGTGCAGAAAAGGGGAGAAGAGGCCAGAGAGAATGACTTCGCTATTACCGGAGGATGTGAGGGCCTCTGCTCAAATGGGGGGAGAAAGGGAGTTGGGAAGAGCCCTTTGGGGCAGGGGGGAAGGCTGGAAAGAGGCTTTGCAGAACGAGGGGCCACAGAGCTCAGCCACGATGGCTTACTGCTGCCGCCCTGGCTCTTTCCACGAGTGGGCAGCAGCTCATGTAGGAATAGAGAGAAAGTGGATGATGGGGGAGGGGAGGTGTGGGGAGGGGGCGGCGCTGCTGGTGTAGGACAAGAACAGGGACGGGAGGGGGCGGACTGATCAAGTTAAGTGAAGGAAAGAAAGGAGTGTGTGTGTGAGGGAGGTGATGGCGTTGGACATTGAAAGGAGGCCAAGGGTTAGGAGCCCACAGCGAGATGGCAGGATAGAAGGTTATGGTCACAGAGGAATTAAAGGATTCTGGACAGTTATGGATGAGGGTCAGGTCAAAGATGGGACTGTCTTTGTGGGCTGGGGGTTAAGGAGGTGGGTGGCTGACCGGTGATGGAGGAGACATCAGCGGAGACATAGAAGACCCTCAGGACGAGGGCCTAGGTGGTTGGAGAGAAAGGCTGGGTCTAGCGATGCCCAGTGAAGACCCCCAGGACAGGTGGATAGTGCTGAGTGATGGGGCCATGAGGAGTGAGAGCTGGCCTGGGGTTTGCCAGCTGTCTCGATGCAGAAGTGGGAAGCTGGGGCACTGACGACCCCAGTGGATGCCTGGGAAGTCTGGGGCTCCCCTCGGGAAGGTCAGCCTCCCATGGCATGGCTCCTTCACCTGATCAAAATTGTTCTCCCTCCCCTCCTGGGCATTTCTAGCTGACTCAAGGGGAACAGCTCAGACCCACCCTTTTCCCAGCCCTGCCGATGCCAGGCACTGACAGACTGAGGAATCGGAGTATTCTTGGCCTCCAAGAGTGTTTCTTTGGCGGGGAGGGGCAGTGACAGCCAGCTCTGGGCCAGAGGAAGCTTTGGCCTGGGTGGATGCACCCAGTTCCAGGTCATAGGAGCCAGTCTCCCAGGACCCCTAGCTTATCCCTCCTTGGTCCCTGCTGAAGGATGGGCCATCTGGCCATGCTCAGGTTGAGGACTAGGGCAGTTTTTCACATGTCCAGGCAGTTTGCTCTGAGTGGGATCTGAGCCGATTAGGCCTGGGGGGGAGGGCCATAATGTCAATGCTTGGTCTCTTTGATCTCCTATCCTCTGACTAAGGTCTAGCAGCAATCTCACCCAAGACACATTCCCAAATTCCAGGCAGGTGAGCTGGTTCTTGTTCTGGCCCCACTCACAGGTTCTTGTGACCCCCATTTTCCCATTTGTGCCACACCCCTCCGCTCCACGTGGGTTGTTGTGAGGACTCAGATTGAGGGGGAGAAGTCTAGTATGAGGTCACACCTGAGATGGTCCTCTCATTCACTCAATTCTGGAGAGAGCCGCCGAATGTGGACTGTTTATGGGGGCCGGATAGGGCGTCCCCCACCCCTCGGCCCAGGATGACCCTGGCTTGCCTGGTCTCCAAAGTCTTAGAGTTATGGGGACTCCCCTCTCCTCTTCTGTCTTTCAGCTGAACCTCAGCCCCCAGATGCCTTCTTCCTGGACTGACGCTGCTTCTGCTCTGAAGGGGAGCTGCCCAGCCCCAGCCTATGGCCCTTCTGCTACAGAATAGCGTGAGGGTCCCTCCCCCAACTCCTTTCAAAGGATCTCTTCCCCACCAGATTTTTTAAATCCATTTTTTACTTGACTTTGGTGTGTCTCTGTCCCTTGCACTCTCCGTGCTCCCTCTTCCCCCACCCCCTGATTCTGTCTTGTGGCTGGGAATCGGGCTGGGTAGCAAAGGAACCAGTCTAAAGGCCTGGGCTGCCTTCTCTCCCCTTCGCAGGGTTCTCCCCACTGAAAGGCAAAGGCAGCCAAAGTTTTAAAGCTTCCCGTGGGCTCTGCAGACACTCTGGCTGACTCAGTCAAGGCCCTAGGGCTGGCTAAGGCTCTCATCCCCCTGTCCGAGCCCTTCCCTGCTTCCTGCTTGCCCTCTCTGTCCTGTGTCCTGGATCTCTGGGTATTTTTAAATGCTTAATAAAGGACCAGAGTTGGTCATAACTGGGCTGGCCCTGGACAAGTTCTGGACCCCACTGATGGACCCCAATCTCTGCAGGGGTCTGGCTTCTACTCTTCTAGCTGGTCATCTGGGACAAGGGGAATGAGTTCCTGATGCCACTCTCAACCAACTTTAAATTTTTGGCAGGGCTGGTTACTGTGTGTATGAAAATACTGTGACCATGAAAATATTAACAGATTAGTCTCAGCCCCAGGAGACTGAGAAGCCAGTGTGCTCCCCCAAACTGGGGCATGTGCTCCTAGACACCTTGGCATGTGCCCCCAAATGCCACAGAGTGTGCCCCTAGTCACTGGAGCACCCCCAAATACCAGAGTATGTGCTCCTGGACACTGGCATTTACCCCAAAACTGGCACAACCCCCCAAATACCATAACATGTGCCCCCAGACACAATGACGTGCCCTCAGACACCGTGGCATGTGCTCTCAAGCCCAGAGGGGCGAACAGGCTTGTTTGTGGGTTTGTTTCTTGTCCACCATGACTCCCAGTTGATGCAATGGGGATCATTAGCCAGGAGAGCTAGAAGGGATGTGGACTGTCTGGGCACTTGCACAATTTCGCCAGCACTAGCCCCTGTGCAAAGCCCTGACTCTGGTGGTTCTGTCTGGGGTCAACGCCTGAGGGGCCACTCAGGGATGGCTAGGCAAACCCTAGAAGAGACTCAGACCAGTGTCTCCCTCACCTGGGAGACCTCCCAGGTCTCAGCCCTTCAACCCCGTGACAGTCCTTCCGGGGAATGGGAAGACAGGTTACCTGGGGGCATGGCTATCTTGGCTATGGGGAGAAGGTGGACAGGGTGCTGGACTTAGGAGTAGGGGACCTGATTTCAGCCCAGCCTCAGGCACTAGCTTCGGCCTCAGTTTCCCTGTCTGTCAAGTGAGGATAATAGTAGCACCCATATGCCAGGGTTGTGAGGAGCAAATGAGATGTTAGGAAAGCATCCTTGTGACCCCAAAGGCACATTTGAGAGCCAGCAGTTCTAATCACTGATAGTTACTTGCCATTAGATGAGTCGGGCGTTGAAACAGGCAGGACCGAAGAAGAGGGGATGGGCCCAGAGCCCATAAAGAGAAGATGAGGCCCGCACCTTGGGGATGGAAGGGCCACTACCCCTCCCCCCTCCTCTGGTCATCTCAGGTCAGGGCTGGGCTGGCAGTGCCCCCGGGCAAGTGAGGAAGCAGAGGATCCTGGCGGGGACAGGCCTCGAGCTGAGTCAGCCTCTCAGAACTTAGTCCTCTTCCCCCCGCCCAGATCAGCTCTACTGTAAGGGCCTCTGAGGCCCAAGGGGGCCTGCAGCATGCTTTAGGGGCCCTGGCATAGGGAAGGGATAAAGGGACGAGGGACCCCACCTCTCTGCCAGCCAGAGGTTACTCTCTGAAAGGAACAAGCACCCACAGGGCTTAGTGTCAAGCCTGGCTCCCAACCAAGCAGCTTTAGCCTGAAAAGAGAGGCTCTTCCTGGAAGCCACCCCCCCTGACCCCCCCCCCAACTCCTGTCTGCCCTCTCTGCCTCTGGCCTCCTTAGGGAAGCCTGGCCTAGCACTCTGGCCAAGATTGCTCTCTCCTGACCCTACCACCTCATGGACCAGGCTAATTGTCTCCAGTTGAGTGTGAGTCTCCTTGCCCTCCCCAAGGAATCAAAGTCAACACTTGCTGCTCCACAAGGCAGGACCCCCTTCGACCTCTAGGCACCAGCAAAGAAGGAACCCGATCCTCTGAGCCCCGGCCAGCCCCCCTCGGGATCAGCCCACATCCCCAAAGGTGCACAGCCTTGGTTACCTGGCTATGCGGGTGTGATCGAGGACTGAGTCCAGTCCCTCCCGGCTCTGTTCTTCCCTGCTCACTCTCCCCGAGTGCCCACGTCTGAGGTTGTCAATGCCCAAAATAGAACTTTCCTCCATCCCTTCTGACCTCAGCTCTAGCTGGCTTCGGCTCAGTGCCTTCCCAGGGCCCTGGGCTAGGTTTCAAGGGTACACCTGCCACCAGGACCAGCCTGAGTGGAGGGCTAGCCTCCTCTGCTGGCCAGCCAGGGCCACTGTTGATGCCTAGTTCCCCAGAGCCCACACAGGCCCCTCTGTCCGAAAGAATAGTCCTTGCTTAGGCAGGGAATCCCAGAGGGCTTGGCAGCAGGGCCTGGGTGAAGATGGCCTTTTGGGAGCTTGGATCACACACACTGGGGGTTATTCTGTTCACACCAAAGGATCTTCAGGCTGCCAGTTTCTTTCTCCCTAGAATGGGCTCTCCGGATTTGGGAGCCCTTGCCCACTGGGAGCGGCTGGGCACCTTCACTTCACCTCATGGGCATGGGGAGGTCAGTGCTCAACAAACCTTAACGCCTTGGAGGAGGTGACGGGTTCTCATTATTAGATTCTGCAAATATCTAGACGTGATCTTCACCAGCCTCTGCAAAGGGCCAGGTCCTGCCTGAGAGCTGGTCGTTATCATTAGAAAGACCTGGAGGCAGGAGTCTTCAGGAAGGCTACACAGGCACAAAAGAGGCCCAACGCCAGCACAAGGTGTTGAGCGTCCAGCCGACTTCCTGCCAGAGGCCTCTGGGCTCGCTGGAGTCCTGTGTTGTTGCATTTCCTCCTTTGGGTTTCTGCCTGTTGTTCTGTCCTGCCTGGGCCCTTCCTTCAGGGCCTTCCCTCACCCTCCCAGCTTGGTTCCTGCCCTATCCTGGGCCAAAGTATCAACAAGATTATTAAGCAGCTCCTAAGCCAGAGCTAGGGCAGCTGGGTGGTGCCCTGGAGTCAGGAGGACTTGAGGTCAAATATGGCCTGAGATACTTCCTAGCTGTGTGACCCTGGACAAGTCACATCACCTGTGTGCCTCAGTCTCCTCATCTGTAAAATGATCTGGAGAAGGAAGTGGCAAAGCCCTCCAGGACCTCTGCCAAGAAAACCCCGGATGAGGTCATAGAGTTGGATAACAAGCCAGAGCTGTCTTGAGCCTTAGCCTCTGGGACGGGGTGAGGCAGTGTCCAGTCTAGCACCAGACCAGGCACCTGAGGCCCAGCCTTGCGGGGACACTGACGGCATCTAAGCAACCCCGCCCTTGCTGGACGCTGTCTCCCAGACTTCCAGAGGTGCCTGCCGAGGTTCTCAGCCCACTACTCGCCCATCAGCTTCCGCAGGTCCAGTGATCCTCCTTGTGGAGCTGACTCTCAAACCTAAACAGCCAACCCTGATCTTCCAATTGCATCAAATAAATATTGAATGCCCACCACATGCCAGAGGCTCCTTGTGTCTGAAAGAGTGTCCTTGGGGCTGATGTTCACCAAAAGCCCTGCCTTCTATTTCCCACTGCCTCCCAGCCTCCTCTGCTGGATGTCCAGGAGGCCTCTCAGACTCAGCACATCCAAAATGAAGTTCCTGATTTCTTCCCAAACCTTCCCCCTCCCACCAGCTCTATTCCCATCCAGGCCCCCACTATCCTGCCCTGCTCTCAGCTTCCAGCCATCTTTGACTCCCTCCCCTCAAGTGCTAGAACCAACCAGGTGCCCCATTTCATTGTTTGACCACCACAGCATCTCACATCCTTCCCTCCCCTCTCCACAGCCTCCACCCGAGCTCATCACTTCCTGGACTGCTGTAGCAGTCTCCCACCAGCCTCCCTGCCTCTGGCTACTTCCCTCTCTGAGTCATCCTCCACACAGCTACCAAATTAGTTATCGAAGCCCTGGTCTGATCCTGCGACCCTTACTCAAGAAGTTTCAGGTGCCCACGTTGCTTCTGGGATGAAGCCAGCCTGTTGCCTGCCTGGCATCTGAAGCCCTCTCCCCACAAGCTCCATCGACCTCACCAGACTATGAGTGGAGGACTTGAATCCCTCCGCTGTGGCGTATTCCTGCAGGCTGCCTCACACATCTGGTGCTCTCGCCCTCCCTCACACCCATGTCTGAGTCCTTGGCCTTTGGTGGGCTCAGATCCGGCACCCCTCGCTCCACAGAGCTCCCCAGGCCCCCCAGTTAGTGAGCTCCTTTCCTCGGGCTACCTCGTGTGGGGGCCATGGAGACCCTCTCTGGGCCTCAGTTTCTACCTCTATAGAATAAGGGAGTGGGACTATCTGTCCCCTGTCTGTAATGCTGCCCCTTCTCATTCCTGCTCTGCTCAAATGGAGGTGCCCCAGGTGGAAGTGCCTTACCTTGCGAGATTGCTTTGTATTCACTATGTATGTACCCTCTGTGTGTGTGTGTACATACGTATATACAGAGAGAGAGAGAGAGGAGAGAAATAGAAAGAAGGGAGATAGGGAGACAGAGAAGGAGGAATGGAGAGAGAGGGAGAGAGAAGGAGGGAGAGTTTATTGGTACATAGTTGGCCTATTCTTCCCCATTAGAGTAGGAACTTTTTTTTTTTGTAAACCTCCTTCCCCATTTATTTTTTGTTTCTGAGAAACACAAGATAAGAAAATTAGTTTACAATTCTGGCACAAATGCTCATGAAGCAGCAAGCCCAAGCTCTGGTATGTATCAAAATAGCCATATACGTACACTCTTTTCAATTTAAAAGTGTGTAGAATTTTCTTTTTTTTAAATTTTTTTTTAGTTTTAGTTTACAACACTCAGTTCTACATAATTTTGAGTTCCAGATTTTCTTCCCACCCTCCCCACCTCCCTCCCCAAGATGGCATGGAATCCCATATAACTTCCACGTATAACTTGGCATTGAATTAATTTACACACTAGTCAAGTTGTGGAAAAGAATTATGACCAATGGAATGAATCATGAGAAAGAAGAAACAGAACCAAAAAAACAAAACAAAACCCAAAAACAAAAACAAAAGAGAGAAAAAAAAGGGGGGGAAGGCGAGCATGAAGTGTACCTCGATCTGCATTCATACTTCATAGTTCCTTCT
Source organism: Phalanger gymnotis (assembly GCA_028646595.1). Classification (NCBI taxonomy): domain Eukaryota; kingdom Metazoa; phylum Chordata; class Mammalia; order Diprotodontia; family Phalangeridae; genus Phalanger; species Phalanger gymnotis. Next base: position 142 of record JAQQSZ010008350.1, on the reverse strand, counting down.
CTGGATGTAGATAGCACTCTCCACCATGAGTCCCTTGGAGCTGTCTCTGCATGTTGTGCTGCTGAGAAGAGCAAAGTCTGTCAGGGTTAGTCATCACAGAATCCATATATCTGTGGTTGTGTATAATGTTCTCCTGGCTCTG
>JAQQSZ010008349.1:0-13067 GCA_028646595.1 Phalanger gymnotis | reverse complement strand
GGCAAGATGGCATTATGGGAGTGGCCTGGAAATTACAATAAAAATGTGGTTTTAGTTCCATCTCCAGTACTTACCAGAATCTTGTTCCCTTGACTCAGCAGTAACATGAATACCAATACTTGGTCTGGCTCCATCAAAGGATAGTTGAGAGAAAATTCCTCTTCCTGTTGGAAAGTGCTTGATAGGGCAGTGGTTACTGTCAGACTTGAAGTCAGAAAGGTTGGAATTGGAATCCTTCTTGTGACACTTCCTAACTGTGTGATTCTGGGCAAGTACATTAACCTCTCTCATCCTGAGTTTCCTCATTCTTAACATGAGGGTAACAGCATCTGCATCATAGAGTTTTTGTGAGCACCAAATGAAATCATCTCAAAAACTGACTTGGCCAGTCTTGGAGTATTTTATGCATGCTAGCTCATTACATCAATGTGAGTTGGATTTAGCTGTTGGAGTGTCTTTTATGGTTGTGTCTTCAAAGAAAATATAGAATGGCTTTACACAGACTCTCCTATATGATCCCTTGCAGACAGTACTTGTGGAATCAGGAGGACCTGGCTTTGAATCCAGGCTCTGGTAGTTACTACTTATGCAACTTTGTGTAGCCATTTAACTGCCTCAGTTTCCTCATCTTTAAAATGAGGAGGTTGGAGTTACTGATCTCAGATGCTTCTTTTACTCTAAAGATGTGATTCTCTAATCTCAGTTTTGAAAGCCTTTTTTCTTCTAACCATTATGTTGATGAAGAGACCCATTGGATGCTATTGCCTAGCTGGTTCCAAAGCTAGTGTCATTAGTGAAAGGCACAATCGAAATTCGATATTTGTTCTTTTACATGATCAAGTTTGCTTATACCTCCTGCTTCTGTGGCCACTGTGCTGTCCAAATCCTATACAGCCATCTTCCAATCCTGCCACAAATACTGCATCCAAGCTTGTTTATTTGTGCATTTCTTTGATCCAGGACCCACAGATGCGCAATCATTCATACATCATCTTCTCTCTGAAGAGCATTATTGCCTTTGATATTGAGACTGGGTAACAGAGTGAGGAGAGAATTTCTGAGCTGGCCATAACTTTTGGAAGCTCTCTTATTCATTCCCTTCATTTAAATATAGATAGATAGATAGATAGATAGATAGATAGATAGATAGATAGATAGATAGACAGACAGACAGACAGACAGACAGACAGACAGACAGACAGACAGACAGACAGACAGATAGATAGATAGATAGATAGATAGATAGATAGATAGATAGATAGATACCACATTCCAGATATGAGGAGAGGGGGCTTGCTTAACTTTAAATTGAGGGTTCCTCATACAGTCAGGAGTACAATCTCCTTGTCTTATAGTGAAAACAGTTTTATAGTCTTTCCACTGCAGGGAAAGCAAGAGTTTTGGAAGTGGAAGATCCCTTCCTGTTCCATTCAGCGGAGAAATCATGGCTCAAGTTGATATCCTTAGGATGCAGATCTTGTAGCTGGGTCAAAGGGTTATACAGTTTAATAAATGGTCAGTATAGCTCTAAATTTCTTTCCAGATTGGCTGGACAAGTTCACAGTGCCACCAAATGCATTCATATACTCACTTTCCCAAAGCCCTTATAAAATTCTTCAATGTCTTTTTCTGGCAACTTTGCCAACATTATGGGTGTGAATTGAAGCCTCATAGTTTCTTTAATTTTTATTTCTCTAATTTGAAGCATTTTTATATAGCTATTGGTATCTTGAATTTCTTCCTCCAAATACTGTCTGTTCATATCTTTGATCATTTATCAATCGCCAATATATCTCATTCTTATTAATTTATTAATTTTCTATGCCTGGGGGAATGGGACATTCATCAGAGAAATTTGCAAATATTTTCCCCATTTACCTGTTTCCACTGATTTTGTTTTCTGCATTACTTTTGTTTCTGCAAGTATGTTTAAAATTTCATTTATTAAAAATTATCCAATTCATCTTCTTCCACTCTCTCTGTCACTTCTTTGACTATGAACACTTTCTGTATCCATAGATCTGAAATATTCCTTTTTTCTTCCTTGCTCCTATAACTTGTTTGTGATGTCATCCTTTATGCTTAATTAATGAAAGCACTTGCACCGTATCATATTCATGTGAGATGTTGGTCTGTACTAGTTTCTATTTGACTGCTTTCCAGTTTTCTCAGAAGATTTTGTTTTCAAATAATGAATCTTACCTACTAAGCTAGCATTATTGGGTCTACCAAACACTAGGTTACTGTGCTCGTAATTTCCATATATTTTGTAAGAAATTTATTCCACTGATTCATTCTTCTGTTTCTTAGCTAACATCAGATTGCTTTGATGATAATTATATTCAAATTAGATTCAGTAGGCCTCATTCTTTTCCACTTTGTGCATTATTTCCCTTGGTATTTTTGGCCTTTTGTACCTCCAGATGAATTTTGTTATCATTTTGTGTAGTTCTTTAAGGTAGTCTTTTGGTATTATAAATTACCATTTACACAAGGATATTCATTTAGATACTAATGCCACTTTATTCTATTAACTCACCTAATCAATATTTCTCTAATTATTTAATTCTATTTGTTTACCGAGCAGTTTTAGTTGGAGGAAATCCAAGAAGTGGTGGGTGACCTTTTCCTTTCTACATTATGATATTTCCTAGGTTTTAGTTTGTGTGAGGCAATACCCATTCAATGACTAAAAGCAAGGTAAGAAGTAAGACAGAAGATGGCCCAATTAACCAAGCTTCTCTGACTCCTTGGTTAGGTTTTGGTGACTTGGAATCAACACAAGTACCAATTGTTTTCTGTGCTTTAGGAAAATCACTTTAGTGACTGAGTGCATGATAGATTCGAGTGTGGAGAGACTTGAGGAAGGTAGACCTACCAGTAGACTATGGCAATAGTCTACTACGTGTGAGATGGGAACATATTTGAGAGATGTTTCAAAGGCGAAATTAACAGACCTTGGCAATAGATTGGATATAGTGAATGGGAGATAGTGAGGTGTCCAGGATGAGTCACAGGTTTTTAGCCTGGGGGAATGGGAGAATGAGGTTGCCCTAGACAGTATAGAGAATTTAGGAGGGGAGGGTTTGAGGAGAAAGGCAATGAGGTTGGTATTGGATATTTTGAACTTTAGATATCTGCTAGATTTTCAGTTTGAGATGGGTGAAAATTACAGTTAAAATTGCAAGATTGGAGGTCATCAGGGATGTTGTGCCAGATAAGTAGATTTGAGAATTGTTAGCATAGAGATAGGAATTAAACCCACGCGAACTGATGAGATTGTCAAGTGAAGAAGAAGAGGACTGAAGATAGAACTCTATGTTATACTTATGGTTCCACTAAATGATCTGGAGAAGGAGTCAGTAAAGGAAACAGAGAAGAAATGGTCAGACGAGTTGGAGGAGAGCAAGAAAGGAGGGGTGTCCTGAAAACTTCTAAAGGAGAGACTATCAAGCATCAGAGAATGATCAACAATGTAAAAGGCATCAGAGAGGTCAAGGAGAAAGAAGTGTGAGAAAAAGGCATTGGTTTTGGCATTTCAGACATCATTAGCAACTTTGGAGAGAGCAGTTTTGGTTGAACAAGGTTGGAAGCCAGATTGTAAGGGGTCAAGAAGAGATTGAGAAGAGAGAATTAGAGCCATATATTGTTCCTGAATTTTTCAAGGAATTCAGTCATAAAAGGCAGAGGAGATATAGTATGATCATTAGCAAGGTTGGAAGGATCATATGAGGATGGGGAGACATGGGCATGTTTGTAGACAGTTGGAAATGAACAAATAGATTGGTAGATATTGAAAATAAGTGATACATTAGGGGTAACAGAGGGGGACAACCTGTTGGAGGACACATGAAGGAATGGATTGCTTGAGTAGGTGGATGGTTTAGCTTTAGTAAGGATTAAAGCTACTTCATCATGTGAGATGAAGTGAAGGCAGACATAGTTGGAAAAGCCATAAAAGTAATGGGAGATGAGGAAGAGGAGAGAAAAGGGAACTTCTTGCTTCATTTTTTCCTCCTCCCAAATATGAGACAAAAAATCAGAGCTGTGAGGGTGGGGAGAGGGAGAGCCATGTGAGCCTTAAGGATGAATGAAATAGTTTGAACCAGCCCCTGTGGAAAGTAAAATGTTGAGTTGATAAGGCACATATAGTTGGATATCCTGGTAGCAGTGAGGGCCCAGTTGAGGTTATGAATTATTAATGTGTAGTTGCCCCATTCAGAATGGTCATATGATTCTCTTCATTTTTGTTAAGCACAATGTGTGTAGGTACGTAGGTAGTAAATGATGAGAATGATTTCAGGCTGAATACAAATGGTGAATTGTTAAGGGAGAGTCGGTCTGAAGAGAAGGGTACAGTGTGTACTGTGTGCAAAGTACATTGTTATGCACTAGTAATAGATATAGACAACACAGACAGCCCAGGCTCCCAAGCACTTCATGTTCTATGAGACAACAAACAAGGATGTAGGTTGGCGATATAGGAAAGATCAGAAGCTTAAGTTTGATAAATTGAAAAGTAAAGTGATAACACCAAGATACGCACATACAGGGTTTTTGTTCATTGGATAGATTATGAAATTTTTATGTAGCACAAAAAATTCATAGGATGAAAAATTTTAGAAGGGTCCCATTCTATATCAGTAGAAAGATTAACTCACATATCCACAAATAATCCAGAATCTTAGGTAATTGTATTCAGTGGTTCAAAGGGAAAACCTAAAATCATGTGCAACCACACCATCACAAGTGACTTTTGTATAATAAATATATATATATATATATATACATATATATATTCTGGATAAAATGTTTTTTCACTGGAGAAAACGTAAGTATGTATGTACGTGTGTGAGTGTGTTTGTGCGAACTGTTTGCTGTCTGAGAGTAAGCCCTGCTGAGCATGGAGAAGTTGGATTTCAGATAGTTGGCTAGTGAGGAATTCATTGACAATGTCAACCTATGATACTAAGAACAATGTAATTTGATAGTACCTTTGATGTAGCCATGACAATGAAAGATTTTTTCCATGAACCACAGAGCATTTAAATCAACTATCCATATTATTTTAACATTTGTTTTCTACCGTCTACCATGAGATTGTTCTCTAATGGAGGAAGTTAAACACAAATCAGTAACATCATTCTTGGTATCAATTAAACCAGAATTCACGAAATAAACTCAACAACTTAATAGTCATGCCAATAGATTTTCTTTGGAGAAGCAAATAATTGGTTGAGTTCATTTAATTGTATATTTAAAGGTAGTAAGAAGCATAAATTTTTTGTATCAACCCAAAAATGCATGAATGGTATTTGGGATATTTTCCACATGGTTGTAATAGTTCATCTATTCGCACAGGGCCATTGTAGTAGCCTTGTCATTGTATGCCTCTGAGACCTGTACAGTCTGCCAGCACCAAGCCAGGAAACTGAATCACTTCCATTTGAATTGTCTTAGGAAGATTCTGAAGATCACCTGGCAGGATAAGATACCAGAGGCTGAGGTCCTTTCTTGAACTAAACTGGCAAGCATTCAAACTCTACTGGAGAGAGCAGAAATCTGATTGGCTGGCCACATTGTTCAAATTCAATATGTCCACTTGCCAAAAAGACTATTTTATGGAGAACTCACACAGGGCAAGTGCTCACATGGTGGGCAGAGGAGGTCTCTCTTAAGAACTTTGGAAGTGATTGTGTGACATGGAAGATAGTGTCAGTGGACCACCCAGCACAGCAAGCCCACATCAGAGATGTTGCAGTCTTTTATGAGCAAAGCAGAATTGAAGTAGCTCTGAAGGAATATGAGATGCACAAATTGAGAATCAATCCCAAATATTCACATGGACTGTTTACATCTGACCTGTGGGAGAGCATTCTGAGCTCATATTGGTCTGATCAGCCACAGTGGATACACTATAACTTCACTCTAATATAGTAATGTCTTTTTCACCTTCATTGACAATGAAGGAAAACAACCATGGGCATTGAATCTAATTTTAAATAAATGTTAATTTCTGTGCCTAAGGACCTTTCCTACAACCTTCTTCAGGGCACATAAGACATCTTTATTTCTGAGGCTGTAGATAAGAGCGTTCGGCATGGGAGTGAGACTGGTATATATGATGCCTAAGACCTTGTCCTGACCTGGAGTATGATAGCATTTTGGCCTCAAGTATGTAAAGATAAATGGCCCATATATATGACAACAACAGTCAGGTGGGAGAAACAGGTGGAGAAGGCTTTTTTTCTGGGCTTCCACAGATTTAATGTGAACCACAGTGCAGAGAATCTGAGCATAAGAGGCAAGGATGATGAAAAAGGGAATTACGAGAAAAGGTATAGCACTCACATAGACTCCTCCTTCACAGTGTGATGTGTCAACACAGGAGAGTTTCAACATGGCTGGGACTTCACAGAAAAAATGGTCAATGACCCTCGTGCCCCAAAAGGGGAGTGCAGTACATAAGTGGTATGAACTGTAGAGTTGATGGTTCCCACAACCCAGCATCCAGCAGCCATGAGGACACTGATCTGATGGTTCATAAGGATGGGGTAATGTAGTGGGTGGCAGATGGCTCCATAATGATCATAGGGCGTGGCTATGAAAAAAAGGCATTCAGCCCCTGAAAAGATTAGGGAGAGGAAGATCTGGAACCCACAACCCACAAAAGTGATGGACTGCTGGCCAGATATGAAGTTACTGACCATCTTGGGAACAGTATTGGAGATGTGCAAGATATCCATGAAGGAGAGATGGCTGAGAAGGAAGTACATTGGAGTGTGGAGCCGGCTGTCAAGGCGGATAAGAAGAATCAAGACTGTGTTCCCCATAACTGACACCATAAAAATGATGAGAATAAGGGTTAAGAGCAGCCATCCATACTGGTTTGGATACAATAATCCTAAGAGGATGAAATCTCTAGGAAAAGTCTGATTCTCTTCTTCCCACATCAGTGCTAATTTCATTTTCATCTGAAACCCAAAAGAGAAGTTTTAGAAAGAGAAGAAAATTTAATAAATGCAAAGCCCAGAACTGAGTCTGTGGCTACAAACAATGACTGTCAGCAAAAGCCATTTCATTGATTTAGGTCAGTGAGCTACAATTCAAAGAAATCAATCAAATGAATTACTGGAATCAACTGAGTCCTTGGGATGACCAATTCACCAATTCGTTGATGGAAGTGGTGAAAAGAAACCAGAGTGGCATGATCTGGGTAGTTCTACGTTTATGTTTCTTTCCTAGTTCATTTCTTTACTTGATAGGCCATCAGATAGGTGATTCAGCCTCTCAACGCCTGCCCTTTCCTGCCACTTGAAAACAATTTTCCAATGCAGTGAAGAGATCAGAAACGAATGGAACTCTGGGAGAGAACTGCTTGTTTGTAAAATATGCAAATATACCAGATTCAGGAGCAAAAGTTTCTCTGAGCTAACCAGGGATTGCTTTATTCATGTCATCATCATAATCAGTGTTACCGCCGTCTTCATTTTCAAAAATTTATTTTATTTTTAATTTATAAAATGAAACAAGTATTTTCATAATATAAGAAAAAATGAGTGTACGTGAAGCGGCAAATCAGTTATGGCCAACTTGCTATTCTTTTTAAATGTATAATAAAGTGATCATGTAAATTGATTTTTTCCCTTTTTCTTCCTTCCCCTCCAACCCACCCTATAGTTGGCTACCATTAGACACCAGAAACATGTGTATATATGTATATGCATATATATATACATATAATTCTTTTATACATACTTCTATTTAGCAGTTTTTTGCACGCAGGTGGCTTCTTTCTCTATATATCTTTGATTTTTAGTAGTCAAAATGACTTAGTACTCAAAGTCATTCTTAAAGCAATATTGCTGTGATTGTATACAATGTTCTCTTGGTTCTGCTCACTTCACTCCACCATTTTGCCCAAGTCTTTTCATGCCTTTCTAAGAACATTGAACTCATTAATTCTGATAGTACAGTAGTATTCCATCACAACCATACACTACAACTTGTCCAGCCATTCCCCAATTGATAGAGATTCCTGCAATTTCTAGTTCTTTCCCAATGAAAAGAGAGCTGCTATAAATATCCAATTCACTTTTAAAGTTATAATTACTATTTTTGAGTTTCCTTCCATCTTGTTTTAACTCATTTTTTTATCTGCTCTCTTTTTTACCCTATCCTTTTTACCTAACCTTTCCCCCTGTGAATTCCCCACTCCAACCATTTCTCTGAGAGTCCAGCTTCCACCTTCCCAATCCCAAGCCACACACCCCTCCAAAACTCCATCCCCATCCTGCCCTTTTGCCCTCCCAAATCCTAATCTACATACTCCACTAAATGTCCTTCCTTACATTGTCCCCCAGTTTTCTCATCTCTCTACATGTTCAGAAGACTTCTTTATCATTCCATCCATTTGTGTAACCACCAGTTACAACAAATGGTGAACTTTTGAATGCTACGGCTAAGTTTACTTACCTTGGTAGTGCACTTTCCAGGGATGTCCACATTGATAATGAGGTTGATTCACGCATTTCCAGAACTATCTCAGTGTTTGGGAGGCTTCAAAGGAAAGTGTGGGAGAGAATGTAGAGAAGACATATTATACTCACTGTCAAACTGAAGGTCTACAGAGCTGTTGTGCTGACCTCATTGTCATATGCCTGTGAAACATGGAGAGTATACCAGTGCCATGCCAAAAAAAGGAATTGCTTCCATTTGCATTGTCTTAGTAAGATTCGAAGATCACCTGGCAGGATAAGATATCAGACACTGAGATCCATTCTTGAACTAAACTGCCAAGCATTCAAACTCTACTGCAGAGAGTATAACTCTGATGGTCTGGCCAGGTTGCTCAAATGCAAAATGTACACTTGCCACAATCACTATTTTATGGGGAACTCACATATGGCAATTGAAGAAGTGGTAGAAGGATACTCTCAAGGTTTCTCTTAAGAAGTTTGGAACTGATTGTGTGACATGGGAGACATTGGCATAGGACTATTGGCATAGCCCAGCATGGTGAGGCAATATCAGAGAAGTAAAATTGAAATAGCTCAAAAGAGCTATTTGGAGAATAGCTAAAAGACTTAAGTTTGGAGAATCCACCCCAAATATTCACATAGATTATTTATGCTTGACCTGTGGTAGAACATTCCCAGCTCATATTGGTTTGATCAGCCACAGTCAGACATACTGTAACTTGACTCAAGGGTAGGGATGTCATTTTGGTCTTTATTGAGAATGAAGGACAATAACCACCAACTATACCTTTCCAGATATACCCATTGTTTCCTCTTCAATCTTGATGAGAGTAAGGTTCCAACATTGCCAGCCTTCCACTCCCACCTGCTTCCGCTACATTAGTTCTTCCTTTCACATCCCATTTTTTATAATATAATTGCTTACTTTTAACTTTTCCTACTCAATTTTTTTTAAAAAGTCATCCTATTATATATAACTCAGGCCCAACTTTCCTTTCATACTAACCTTAGTAATTATGACTGTTTTAAAAATTCTGATAACAATTTCATATATCGTAAGTAAACAATTTCATATCAACATAAGTGCCTTATCATTATCATTTAATTATTTCCTTATATTTTTTCTGGCTCTTTTATATCAGATTTTTCATTGAGTCCTCTTCTTTTTGTTATAAGCAACTAAATATCTTTCAGTTCATTAAATGTCTATTTTCTTTTCCACTCATGATTATGCTCAACTTTGTTTGGTAGGTTACTCTTGGGTGTAATCACAGATCTTCTGTTCTTTGAAATATAATGTGTGAAGACCTACAGCCTTTTAGAGTAGAAGCTACTAGGTCTTGTGAAATCCTAACTGTATTTCCCCAGTATTAATTTTTTTCTTATTGCTTGCAACGCTTTCTTCCTAACCTAATGACTTAGAAACTTGGCTATCACATTCCAGTAAGTTTTTTCCCTGGGATCTCTTTCAGGTGATAGATGACAGATTTTTTTCCTATTCTGCTTTACCATCCTTTTCTAGAAACCCAGGGCAATTTTCCTTAATAATTTCTTGTAATGTTGTCGGGTAGTTTGACTATTTTTGTATTCTGTCCTTCTGATCTTTTCTCCAGATATATTGCTTTTCTGAGATTTTTCAGATTCTCTTCTATTTTTCTAATATTATTATTTCTTGGTGTCTTATGTCATTCAATTTCTCTTGCCCAATTCTAGTTTTCAAAGTTATTTTCTTCCTTAGTATTTTGTATTTCTTAATTTTGATTATATTAAATTAAAAAGTTTTTTTTTTTTTCCAGACCGAGATAGGCACCTGGCTAGAAACGCTTAGAGATTCCAGCCGGTGGGAGAACGGGCCCAGTGCCGGGGACGCTTAGAGATCCTGGGGGGCCCAGCGGGAGCCCGCCCTGTTACGGATAGCGGGGGAGGGGCAAGAAAGGAAGAGTGCGGATCACCCGCAGGCGGGCGGGGCATGGGGGCGGGGCCTCGGCGCGGGATCGTGGCCCGCCTCCCCCCAGCCTCTCTGTGTCTTCAGACACGTGGAGGCATCTGCACCCGGTGGTGCCCGAGGGCCCGACCGGGCTTTCGTCGTTGAGGGTTCTCCAGGCACAGTGAAGGTCCCTGGACCAGCCATGGAGAATTACCAGAAGGCGAGCTCTGTAGAGAAACCGCTGGTCCCCCCAGTGCCAGGTCTGCCTCCAGATACCTTGGAAGTGCGAGTCCGGCATGGCAGCAAGATCCGTAGTCTCCCGGGCTTTGCATTGGGCCGGCTGGAAAGCTAATCCACCCGGCGGACAGCGTTCACTGGTGCAGGCCGTGCCACGGGAAAAACTGTGACCTGTGCAGAGATCCTGACGCGCCGCCCGCCTGGTCTGCATCAGCTCACCAAACTGCACTTCCAGCAGACAGAGGATACCTGGGTCCCTGTAGTGCCCGAGGCTGGTCTGGACCCACTTACTGTACGCCGACATGTGCCAGCTGTGTGGCTTCTGCTCAGCAAGGACCCCTTGGACCCTAATGAGGGTGGCTACCAGCCCCCAGGTGCCCCTCCTGGTCTGGGACAACCTTTACCCCGAACCCCTCCACATACCCCTGTGCCCAAGAGGTGGGGGCCCCCGGGCCTCAGGGCACTGGCAGGGAGGTAGAGGTGGGGCCCGAGGAGAGACCCCCCCAGGAGCCCTGACCCCCTGAGTGGAGAGGGGTTGTTCACAGATTCGGAGGTGCTTCCCAGGAAAGGTGGGATGATACTGAAGTCCCCGCTGCTGGGTTGTTTTTGTTTTTTGATCCAGTGGCTCCAATGTCTTTTACACTGCTGTTCCTCTCAGGTAACAGGTGGAAATGAACACGGGACTCAGGAGCAGACATGTTGGTGACTGCTCTGAGGCTCTCTGTGTTTGGTCAAAGACATTCTCAGCTCTTTCTCCCTGTCCCCTTCCCCTCCTTCCAGAGTGTTACCACCAGTTTTATCAACTCGTTGCCACTATGATATTCTGAACTGGACTGGACTAGAAATAGAAGGTGGTTTTCCCAGGAAAGGGAATTGGGAATAGAAACTCCATTTACATAAAAAAAAAATAAAAAGTTTTCGCACAAACAAGGGTAATGCAACCAAGATTAGTAAGGAAGGAGAAAGATGGAAAACAATTTTTATAGCCAACATCTCTGATAAAGGCCTCATTTCTTAAATATATAGAGAACAGAATAAAATTTATAAGAATACAAATAATTTCCCAATTGGTAAATAGTCTAAGGTTATCAACGAGCAGTTTTTAGGTGAAGAAAATAAAGCTATCTATAGTTATATAAAATACTCTAAATCACTATTGATTAGTGAAATGCAAATCAAAACAACTCTGAGGTACCTCATCACACCTATCAGATTAGCTAACATGATATAACAGGAAAATGATACATGATGGAGATGTGGGAAAATTGGAACACTAATGAATTGTTGGTGGAATTGTGAACTGATCCAACCATTGTGGAGGGAAATTTGGAACTGTGCCCAAAAGGCTATAAAACTGTGCATACCCTTTGATACAGCAATATCACTTCTAGGTCTATACCCAAAGAGCTCATAAAAATGGGAAAAGGACCCATATGTACAAATATATTAATAGCAGCTCTTTTTGTGGTGGCCAAGAATTGAAAATTGAGGGGATGTCCATCAACTGGGGAGTGGCTGAACAAATTGTGGTGTATGAATGTAATGGAGTACTATTGCTCCATAAGAAATGATGAGAAGGTGGCCTTCAGAAAAACCTGGAAAGACTTAGATGAACTGATGCTTACTGAAGTGAACAGAACAAGGAAAACATTGTACACACTAACAGCAACATTGTGGGATGATCAAACTTTGATAGACTTAGCTCTTCTCAGTTATGCAAAGATCGAAGACAATTCCAAAAGATCAATGAGGCAAAATGTTGTCCCCATCCAGAGAAAGAACTATGGAGCTGGAATGCAGAATGAAGCACACTGTTTTCTTTCTTTTTCTTTCCTGTGGTTTTCCTCTTTGGTTCTAAACTTTTACAACGTGATTAGTGTAGAAACATGTTTAATACTATTGTACATTTATAGGTTATATCGAATTGCATGCCATCTTAAGGAAGGGAGAGGGAAAGAAGGGGACAAAATTTAAAATTCAAAATCTTATAAAGGTGAATCTTGAAAACTAAACTGAATAAAATAAATACTGAAAATTTTTTAAAAAAGGGAAAAAATGATTTTGTATCTTTTTTCCAATTGGTTAACTTTCTTTTCATAATTTTCTTAATTTGCCTTTATTTTTCCTAATTTTTTCTCAATTTTTCTTATTTGATTTTTGAATTTCTTTTAGAATTCTTCCAAGATTTCTTTTTGTGCTTGTGACCCCTTGACAGTATTCTTTAGGGTAGGCATGGCTTTTTCTTTTTTATCTCACTTTATTCCTCTGACTATGTATCCAGAACTTCTTTTTTTTTTTTTACTTTCGAACATCTATTTTTTTAAAACCTTGAGTTCCAAATTCTCTCCCCTCTTCCCTTCCCATCCACCCTCCCTAAGAAGTCAAGCAATTCAACATGGGCCCCATGGATATCATCATGTATA
>JAQQSZ010008348.1:0-13068 GCA_028646595.1 Phalanger gymnotis | reverse complement strand
AAACAAACATTTTTGAAAAGGGACAGGGTCAAGGGAGAAAATTCAATAAAGGGGGATAGATTAGGAAGAAGCAAAACATAGTTAGTTTTTCACAACATGAGTATTGTGGAAGGGTTATACATAATGATACGCATGTGGCCCATGCTGAATTGCTTGACTTCTTAGGGAGGGTGGGTGGGAAGGGAAGAGGGGAGAGAATTTGGAACTCAAAGTTTTAAAAAATAGATGTTCAAAAACAAAAACAAAAAAGTTTTTGCATGCAACTAGAAAGTAAGATCTACAGGCAATGGGGTGTAGAAATTTATCTTGCCCTACAAGAAAGGAAGGGAAAAGGGGATGGGAGGGGAGTAGGGTGACAGAAGGGAGGGTTAACTGGGGAGCAGGGCAACCAGAATATATGCCATCTTGGAGTGGGGGGGTAGAAATGGGGAAAAAAATTGTAATTCAAACTCCTGTGAAAATCAATGCTGAAAACTAAATATATTAAAGAAATAAATAAATTTTTTTAAAAATCACTGTATTTGGGAACCTCTTAGCTACAGTGAACACATTTTTCTTTTGCATGCTTTTCACTGCTGGAAGGTCCAGTGAAGCAGGTAACTATTGACCTTATCAAGTCATGCTGTGATTACTCAGAGCCTTCGCAGATTCAGAAGGGCAGAGTTGCTATTGTTCTCAAATCAGTCAGAGAAGTGACTGATCCCAGAGGAACTGGATAGTGAATTTTATCCATCTCTTGGTACAGTAAATAAAGCACCCATTGTAGAATCAAAGAGTCCAGAGGCTAGGCTAGCATGAGTCCAGGGGGCCTTGGAGCTAACTCATTCCCCAAATGAGAGAGTTAGCATGTGCCCTCATGGAAGGTACACTAGACTAGGGGATAAATTTGAATATCATTCTCCCTGCCTCTGCTGCCAACTGGCTGTGTTGCTCAGGCTTACTTTCTGTTAATTTCCTCCTCAGGAAAATGAAGACTATAGTACATACCTTATATAACCCAGTGTAGTAGAGAAGTTCAAATCACCAGATTTGGATTGAGATGTGGATGGAACCAAGATTAGTGCCTAGTCACATGAGGATCGACTAAAATGTTGTATGGGTAAATTAATCGAACCACCTCCAATCTACTTTTTGCTTAAAAGAAGCATATACATACACACATAGATACAGATACAGATGTGTCAATGATCCACAAAAAGCTAAGAACCCTTAATGTAGTCAGTAAAATTTGAATGATTTGCCCCTTTTATGATTTTTCCCTCCTGGAAACAGACCAGGAAATCCTTCCCCTCCTAACCTCTTCCTTAAACGTCAGTCATACCTACACAATGCCAAAGTAGGTCCAAACAGATTCTATGTATGTATATCTATAAAATCTTATACTACACAATATCAAAGGATTACACACATATATTTATAGTTATGGATGTATAAGTATAGATAGATATAAAGGTGTTATAGATATAAAACAATCCCTTGTTGCAGCCTTTCCCCTTTCCAATCTGTTGTAATTGAGTTATTTTGCTAAAAATGAAATTTTGTCTAGTGGTATCCACCATTACCACTCCTAGAAACTCATCAAGTGGCTCAGGTGACCAGTCCTCAGGGAATTAGCAAATACTTCCCTCTATGAAGAGATTTTTTTGGTAATGAGAAATGTTGATAAAAAATACCCCAGTGATTCATACCTGTTGTTACTAATTTAAGTCCCCAGACTAAATAAACAATGGCACAGTGTATACAACATGATGGAGAAAAATCCATAGAGACAATGTAGTATAATCAAAAAGCTTTTATTAAGCGCCTACTTTGCACCAGATATTGTAATAGAGACACCTCTGGACTTGGGAGCCAGGAGACTTAATTCTAGTCTCTTAATCCTAATCTAGTGATTTGTTCAAGGTCACACAACTAATTTCTGGCAAAGCTAGAACTCAAAACTTTAAGATCCCTGTAATGGCAGGTGTCCCTCACAGTTCTGTCTTGGTGGTCTTTTATTCTCCCTTCACTTAATAATCTCATTAGCTCTCGTAGATTTAATTATCCTCTCTATGTCAAAGATTCTCAAATCTACAGATCCTGCCCTAAACACTCCTCAAACCTTCAATCTGATATCTTCAAATGCCCTTCTGACATACTGAACTGTACTCCAGGAGATATTTAAAAATCTACATATCCAAAACTGAGCTCATTAGTTTTCCTCCCTAAACCCTCCCCACCCTTCCCTATTACTAAAGAGAGCAAGACTTTCTTCCTGCCAAGGCCTATAATTTTCACCTTTGCAACATCTCTTCTACATACCACCTTCTCTACTCTGACCCTGTTGCTATTGTAATATAGGCCCTTATCACCTTATGCCTTGATTATTGCAGAAGTCTACTGTGGGTCTGCCTGCTCCATATCTCTCCCCATTGCAATCCACCCTCCATTCATCTACTAGAGTGATTTTCCTGAAGCATATGTCCAATCATGTCATCGACCTACTCAATAAACTCTATTGGCTCTCGATTTGTGTCCATGATCAAATACAAAATGGTTTTTGGCATTCAAAGCCCCTCATAACTTAGCCTGTTTCTAACTCTCCAGTCTTCTTTTTTTTTTTTTTTTGAGACTTTTTGTTGCAGGGGGGAAGGCAGGGCAGTTGGGGTTAAGTGACTTGCCCAAGGTCACACAGCTAGTGTGTCAAGTGTCTGAGGCTGGATCTGAACTCGGGTCTTCCTGACTCCAGGACCAGTGCTCTACTCACTGTACCACCTAGCTGCCCCACGAGGAAACTGAGGCAAACAGGGTAAGTGTCTTGCCCAGGGTCACACAGGTAATAAGTGTCTGAGGCCAGATTTGAACTCATGAAGATGAGTCTTCCTGATTCCAGGCTCAGTATTCTATCTATTGTGCCACCTAGTTGCCCCTCTCTCCAGTCTTCTTACACCTTACTTCCCACCATATACTCTTTGATCCAATGACACTGGCCTCCTGGCTATTCCATGAACAAGACGTACTATCTATAGACTCTGGCCATTCTTTCTGGCTGTCCCCCAGTGACTACTCACCCACGTGACTTCCTTTTACTAAAATCCCACCTTCTACAAGAAAACCTTCCCCAACCTCTCTTAATTCAATGCCTTTCCTCTGGTAAGTAATTATCTTCTATTTATCCTATATTTGGCTTGGTTTGTATATATTTATTTTCATGCTGGCTCCCCCATTAGATTGTATGTTCTTTGTGGGCAGGGACTATCTTTTGCCTCTTTGTATCTCCGGTGCTTACATCAGGAACACAGTAGGTACTTAATGAATGGTGACTGATTGATTGATTGTGCCTACACCTGTTTCACCCTTCTTTTCAAGCCCCTACTCACTCCCTTTCTCCTTCATTGCCTGACTTTCTTTGCTCCTTCTCTCAACTCATTTTCAAGATTTGGAGCTTCATAAACAACAGTACTTCTCACCAAGGCCCAGCTGAACTTTCCTGGAGACTGTCAAGGGGATGGGCTGCAGTTAACTCTGACTCCACTGGCATGGATGTGAATGTTGTCTCACGAGTCAGCCTTCCATTCCACAGAAACGATTGTCTATGACCAAAGAGGCACCAAGGAGCAATAAACAAGGCCAGCCTCACCACAGACATGGGAGAGGCTGGTCCAGGATTTATTGACTTTATGACACCTTTGAAACTTAGCCAAGGAAATGTTTACAAACAAAACCTTCTACAGGCAGAAATGTTTCCGCGTAATTAGAAGGGGAAACTCTGAACTGTGAGCCTTGTGATAGAGGCAAAAGAGCTTACCATCGATAAGTGGTTTTATGCACGTCCTTGTAAACAGTGGCAAAGACTTTAAAATTAAGTAAATACAATTATTGTTATTTACTCCAATTATTAGAAAGGAAACTTTTTGTTCTGCAGTGTGGTGAACCAAGTCTTATATTTAGTGTTCGAGGAGATTTTAGAAGTTATCTGTTACTACTCACTCATGTTAGAGACAGGAAAATGGAGCTAGAAGGAGTAAATGATTGACTAAAGGTCACGTAAGTATAAAAAAAAAAAAGAAATTGGGAGTCTAACTTTGGTCCTAAGACTGTAAATCCAGCACCTTTTTTTTTTCTGTTGTGTAATATTTGTAGAAGGGTGAGGAGGTGGGAGAAAGCTAATGAGTTCCATTTTGCAAACCTGTCTATCTTTGGTCGTTCTCTTCAAGTCTTAATTACTGCTAGACCGAACTTTGAAAAATCAGTTCCCCTCTCTGGGCCCCATTTCCTCAGTTTACCTCTAATTGCCACTGTAGAACTTATGAGAAGACATGGATTCAAATTCTTGGACAGCCAGTACCTGTGCAACCTAGGGCAAATCTCTTTATCTGTCAGGGTTCTAGTTGCCTAATCTATAAAACATTTACTGACTTCAAAGAAACTTGATCAAATTAATCCAGGTCATCAGAGAGGGTAAATCATCACACCGTAAACCAAGGTGGGTAAGCAGATCCCAGCATTTAATTGCATTTTTAATGCATACTTTTGGCGCAGGCCACAGAGCCAAGGGTAATTCTCTCACCACTTCCCCCTGAAGCTATATTTCCAACTCAGATGAGGTGATTTCATCCTAATCTATGGAACTCAGCCACTCAGCCTCTTCACTTTTACTACCTAGGCTTAAACAAACTCTCCAATAAACTTCAACATTCGTGGGTGTCATCTGGTCTCCCCTATGTCCCCAACACACACACACACACACACACACACACACACACACACACACACACACACACACACACACACATATTCAACCTAGCGTCCCCAGGCTAGTGACTAAATCCAGAGTCTGGGTCAGGCCATTACTTAAGCTTTCTCAATCATTGTATCCGTGACTTTCCTATAGGTAAAGAGGCAACTCCCTCATTTTATGACACTTTATTTCACCAGAACTGGTTAGCACCAGCATGGTGCAATTTTAATTGCACTTTGGCATACTGAATAAAAAACTCATTTGTAATAAGAAAATAAAGATACCCTCTCATGTTGGTTCCTTTAGGGTAGGGTAGAAAGAAAATGCTATTCATAATCTAACATGAATTCAGAGAATTCCAAGGGGTCACCCCATGTCCACCCTATCAATATTGCCTCCATTCACCGTTCTAGACTTTTAGCACTACCTGGTCTATCTATCCCTTTAGATCTTATTACTCCTCTTCCCCCCGCCCCTCTGCCCCCCCTTTAACTAATCTCACATTTAAACAAGATAGCTTGCAATGCAAGTGAAAAGTTGATCAGAAGGTGGGTATTAAGGGTATTGACGAGGGTACTGTCTCTGGGAACCCCCTTGAACTCTCCTTGAATCTTCCAACTAGGTCTGGCCTTCCCCCTAAGGCCATAAGCCTTACGTTATCATTAGGGCCAAATCTCCACCTAGCCTAGTCCTTTATTGTCCAGCTACTTCCCGCCCTTAATCCTGATCAAAATATCTATACTCTAGCTCTGTTACCCTAGCCCTCTATTGTCTGTCATCTCCTTCAGCTATTTCCCACCCTGGGGTCTGACCTTATCCCAGTCCCCTCATGCTCCTCCTTAGACTCTTGCCTCCATGAAGGCACTCTGATTCAATCTAGCTCAGCTTAGATTGAATCTGGCCCGTTCGTGAAAACAGGCGTCACAAAGGGTGGGATTTCTCAAGACCACCCAATATGGGGAATCCTTAATAAGCTTAGTCTTTTTCCTTGGCTGAGAAGGCTTGAGTCAAATTCTTTTGGCAGGACCCGGCGTGTAGGTATTTTGGGGTCTCGAGCACCCCTAGAAACCTATGGTTGCCTACCATCAATATTTTTTCTTTAACCTTTTCAGTATCAAATATTTATTGAGCATCAACTATTTATGTTCCAGCCATTCACTGTACTAGTAAGCAGGAGAAATGAAAACAAGAGAGCAGTATGCTTATTTTCTTACTGAAGGATACAACATGCAAGAAAATCATAAGTAAATACAGAAAATGTACAAAATAAATACAAAGCAATGGGGGCAGGGTGTGCTCATAGCTAAGGGAATCAGCAAAGTTCCTTTGAATGAGTTAGGGAGTTGGAAGTCCCCAGCCTGGAGGTCAAGACAATGCATTCTTTGCATCCTGGGGTACAGTCTGTGCAAAGGTTGCAGAGAGAAGAGGATTAATCCCTCCAGGGGAAACATCAGGAGTAGGTCAATTTAGCTGGAAGGCAGGGTGTCTGAGGGAAAGTAACCCTAATCAGCCTGGAGCCAGGTTATGAAGTGCTTTTAAATACCAAACTGAGGAGTATTTATTTGGGGGGATGGGTGTGGAGCCACCAAAGCTTCTTGAGGAAGAGAAAATGTTATTACTCTTTTCAGCATTGAAGAGGGAAGAGGGGAAAAGGAAAAAAAAAAAGAAATGTACATGGTAACTTTATATCTAAAAGGAATAGCAAGTTGTACAAATAGATTTGCTGTTTCATTTATATTTTTATGGAAATGCTTGTTTTCCTCCATAAATTGACAATAATGATAAAAATTGTAAAATTCAAGTCACATTTTTATGTGGTGATGTGATGGGGAGAGGGAGCAGGGATTCCTCCACCTGTATAATTAAGGGATGGGATAAAATGATCTCGGCTTCAAGAGATATGCTGTAGCCAACAGCCTACTAGGAGACAATTCTTAAATTTTCAGTGTGAGAATTGACGCCTCCGAAATTGGCAAACATAACAATCCAGGGTTTGTTTACTGTTCCGTTGATCTTAGACTTAAGAAATGAATCAATAAACATTTATAAAGCACCTACAATGGGAAGAACGTGGTGCTAAATGCTAGGAAAAGTGATGGAGAAAAGGTTAGTAATGCAGATTAAATTCGTGTTCCGAGCACTCCACCCTCCGCCCTCTCTCCCCAACTAAACATTTACCGACACTACGCTGCTTACGGCTTACAACCAGTCCAGCTTTAAATCTTTTAATGTCTAAAAAGATCGTTAAGAAGTCATTATTACTGTTTAGATAATTTTGTATAGCACTTTAATTATTTACTAAGAACAGCGTGGCTCGGGGAGTGAGTCAGAAGGTTTGTGTCTATGACCACTGTTTTCTAGTGACCATTATGTCTTGATTTTCCGTTTTAGTTTAAAAAAAAAAAGGCAGGTCCCTTAGGATTGTGGAGTTGCATAACTTGTGGGATCACTGAAATATTTTTTCTTGAAGGAAGTCGAACAGTATTTCCGTTTTTATAAAAGCAGGTTTGCTACATCCTGGAATGCAATTTTCAGAAAAGTGTTGGGTTTTGTTTTGTTTTGTTTCGTGTTTTATTGGCTAGCTTCTTAAAAATGTTACCTCCCCAAACAATGCCAAAGGTCAATGGAGGAGATAGACAGCCCGCTCTTGGAGACATATCTACGCAATATTCATGTCCTGAGACTCTGTACTTCTGACAAGTGCAGAAGGAAGATATTTCCTTCTACTTATGTAGAACACAGAGATAATACATAGGTATAGAAATTTATTTGGGGGTGAGGGATGGGAGGGGGGAACATCATGTCACAATAATAGATGTGCCTCAGAGTTAATAAAAGAGAAAAATTTATTTTCTCTAACCCTTCACCGGACTGAACTCTCATGCAGCAGGACCACCAGTATTGGGGACTAGAAATAGGAAAGAGTTGTGAGCATTGGTCAAAGGTTTTCAATGTAATAGGTGGGGTGCTTATTATCAGCAAGGGTTTGTTTTGGTTTGTATTGACTGCTCTAGTGAATGAACTGCCTTAAGGGGGAATATCTTTGTGAGCCTAAAACATTCTTCAGGTGCCATACCATCCTTCTGATAAGTACAGTATCTATGAAGGCACCAGTATCTACAAAGAAGCAAGGCTCCTTAACCTAGGGATAAGTTTCAGAGGGTCTACAAACGTGAATGGGGAAAAAAATCTTTTCACTAATGTCTTAACTGAAATGTAGCATTTCCTACAATTATCGAAATGCATTATTCTGAAAAGGGGTCCATAGACCTTAGTTACACCAGACTGCCAGATGGGTCCAGCATACACAAAAAGTTAAAAATCCTTGATCTAATGTGTAGAATTTTATCAGTTTGCTGCTCCTTCATCTACCCAGGAAACATGGAAACAACAGGGCTCTCTCCTCCTCCCTCCCCTAAAAAAGCAGTCATTCCTTTATCATTGTTCAAGCCTGTCCAACTCTTTGTGACCCTATTTGGGGTTTTCTTGGCAAATATAGCACAGTGAATTGCCAGTTCCTTCTACAGATGAGGAAACTGAGACAAATAGGGTTAAATGATTTGCCTAGGGTCACATGGCTACTGAATACGTGAGGCTAGATTTGAACTCAGGAAGATGAATCTTCCTGACTCCAGGCCCGGCACTCTGTCTACTGAGCCACCTAACATATGTAGATAATTGCAAAAGTGAGTCCCAATGTATCCCACATAGATATGTCATTTTCTAGCCTGGGGATATCACAGCAGAAGCACATCAAAGTATAAGGGAAAAGAGCCCTCGACTTGAATTGGACCTGTAATGGAGTCTTAGATATGTGACCTTAACCTCTATGAGCCTCAGTTTGTCTGTGAAATGGGAATAATAATATCTGTACTACTCAGTTTGTGGGGTTGTTTTGAGAATCAAATTATATAATGCATAAAAATGCTTTGTAAGTCTTAAAACACTATGAAAATAGGGGCAGCTAGGTGGTGCAGTGAGTAGAGCACCGGCCCTGGAATCAGGATGACCTGAGTTCAAATGTGGCCTCAGACACTTGACACATATACTAGCTGTGTGACCTTGGGCAAGTCACTTAACCCCCGATGACCCTGCCTTCCCCCCTGCAAAAAAAAACGCTATGAAAATATAAACTAACATTATTATTTTCTCCAGGTTATTAAGACAGCAATATTAAAAATGATCCAGATTAAAATATAATTGGCAAATATTTAACAAAATATAAATACAATAAAGCATCATATTCAAGTCAATATATTGCCCACAGGGATCTTTATGTAAAGTTTAGTGCTTCCTTCCCACACCCACTTTCTATTTGAGCAAAAGTAATGTCTGCAAATTGTGGGGAGTTTTCCTGGTCTTGATACTTTTTCCTTTAATACTTTTTTCAGTTCCATGTAAAAACAATTTTCGACATTCATTTTTTTTTAATTTTGAGCTCTAAATTATCTCCCACCCTTCCTCCCCTCCTTGGTCATTGAGAAGGCGAGCAATTTAATAAAGGTTATGCAAATTGTTTTGAAAATTAAAAAGCAGAAGTGGTCAGAGTTCTTTTGAGTGTCTAATGCCTCCTTTCTCCAGCTGTGGTGGTGGATTATAACTGTGAAAGGAGGCATACGTTTTCAAATATGACTCATGCATAGATTTCTTTTGCTTAATTGTAATTCTTTGTTCTATTGAGGGGAGAGGGGAAGGGAGTCATTTTAGAAAAGTATTAAAAACAGAAGAGCATCTATGAAAGACACTCACATATATTCCCACCAGAGCTGTGACTTCGCTCCTTGGAACCAGAAACTTCCTGTGAAGAAACTCCCTCTGCCAATGCACATGGGAACCTGTGCTCTTCTGCAGCTTACAGTTTTGGAGAATTGTTTGGGTCACTGAGAGGTTAAATGACCTTGCCCAGGGTCATATAGCCAGTATTTGCCACAGGCAGGATGAAATTCCAGGTTCTCCTGAATGAGGCTAGCTCTCCTTTCACAAAGCCATATGCATACATGCATGTACATATATATACAATATATTTACATGGTGTGTATGAATAAGCACTTATTTAATGCCTGCTATGGGCCAGACACTATGGTAGGCACTGAGATACAATGACAAAAATGAAAGAGTTTCTGTCCTCATGGAGATTTTATTACTTTCTTTGGGAAGACAGACTGTGTGTATACAAACATACAGAAAATATATACCAGGTAATTTAACAGAAGAGGGAGCTAGGCGGTGAGGGGATCAAGAAAGGCTGCGTGTGCTGCTGCACACGTGCTGAGAGTTTTGAAGGAAATAAGGGATTCTAAGAGACAGAGTTGAAGAATATATGTGTGCGCTTGTGACTAATACACTTAAGGTATTATATGCTTAGTATGCAAAAAACTTCCCATCAATATTTTTCCTCATTGGATGCTGAAGGAAAATACTAAAATGAAATTTCTTGGCCCTCCTGTTGATAGCCAAAATGACCAAATAGACTTAGTATTTTTGTTGTTCAGTTGTGTCTGACTCTTCATGACCCCATTTGGGGTTTTCTTAACAAAGATAATGGAGTAGTTTGCCATTTCCTTCTCCATCTCATTTTGCAGATGAGGAAACTGAGGCAAATAGGGCTAAGTGACTTGTCCAAGGTCACATAGTAAGTTTTTGAGGATAGATTTGAATTCGGGTCCTCCTGATTCCAGGCCTGGTGCTCTATCCACTTTGACACCTAGCTGCCCTAAAACTCTTAGTATGGTTGCTGCCCTTTGTTCTCCTTCTCAAAGAGGACCAAAATGACATCACTATGTTAGAGTCAAGTTACAGTGTGTTCAGCTGTGGTTGATCAGACCAATACGAGCTTGGAATGCTCTACCACAGGTCAGGCACAAGTAGTCCATGTGAATATTTGAGGTGGATTCTCTAAATTTGTGCCTCTCACATTTTTTTTTTTTGAGTTACTGCAATTCTGCTTTGCTCATAGAGCACAGCACCCTCTTTGATGAGGGCATGCCATGCTGGCCAGTACCATGCCAGCGTCTCCCAGGTAATGTAATAAATTCCAAAGTTCACAAGAGAGACCTTAAAAGTGTCCTTGTATCACTTCTTCTGACCACCATGTGAGCGCTTACCCTGTGTGAATGCTCCAAAAAATAGTCTTTCAGGCAAGCATTCCTTTGGTATTCAAACAAGGTGGCCAGCCCATTGGAGTTGCTCTCTCTGAAATAAAGTTTGAATGCTTGGCAGTTTAGTTCAAGAAAGGGCCTCAGTGTCTGGTAGCTTACCCTTCCAGGGGATCTTTATAGAATACTCCTTTGGTAATTCAAGTGGAAGTGATTCACTTTCCTAGCATAATGCTGGCAGACTGTCCAGGTTTCACAGGCATACAACAATGAGGTCAACACAGCGCCTCTGTGGACCTTCAGTCTGATAGTCCCTCTAATACCTCTTCTCTCCCACACTTTCCTTCAGGGCCTCCCAAACACCGAGCTAGCTCCGGCAACGCATGTGTCAACCTCGTTATCAAAGCCTGGAAAGCGCACTGCCAAAGTAAGTGAACTTATCCGCAGCATTCAGAACTTCTCCATTTACTGAACCAATGGTTTCACCTATGGATGGTGTCTCTTAGTATACTTCCTTATTTAAACTGATAGCTGACACCAACTGAAGGATGGAGAAGAACACTATTCAGGTTTCTTTCAAAAGATCACTGGGATGTGTCAATAATAATAAAAGCAATATTTTAATAACATAGTAATATATGTTTGGCAGATGCATAAATATGTATATAAATACACAATATGATAGATGTTTACATATCTAATGAGGGAAAATTTTGAATTAAGTTTCTTAGTTTTGTAAAGCAATAAATAAATGCTTGTTTATTGATTCACCATACGTCCAGTGTAATGGACTAGCTGAGACCATTCACAGAAAACCCAGAGCCCTAGAATGAGTCATGTGTTGGGAGAGGTTTGGAGTGGGGCTTGTCTTTTGTATCCAACACAAACTTGAAGGAAAGTTGGTCTTCCTCCTTTCCTGCAGACCTTCTCCAGAAAGCAGCTCCAGTAAACAAGGTTTGCATAATAACAGATAGCCTTATCATCTCATCATCAAGTGCTTCACAAAACACAACCCTGAAAATCCCCCCGCAGGTGGGTGAATGACATATATTGTTTTCCCAGAAGTTCTCTGGCTAGGAAAAGTACTGAACACCAAGCAGAAGTGAGGAGAGGGGAATGACCCCATCTATATCCCATCTGGAAACTGTGATAAGTTGGGTACAATTTGTGGTTATTTTTTATCTCATGGAATTTCTTCTCCTTATTTTCATTCATTCCTCGCCACGTTTTTTACTGGAATGAAAAGTATGAGTCAAGCAACAGTAAAGAGAGAATTTGTATGTAGCGATTCTTACCACATGCAGACTTTTCACTGGGAAATAACTGTTAAGACCGGTCTGTCAACAAGTATCTTTATTTTGCTAAAGTATTTACTATTTTCCTCATCTGTAAAATGAGCTAATAAAGCTTGAAAGGGGCAGCTAAGTGACATACAGGATAGAAAGCCACGTCTGTAGTCAGGAGGACTTGAGTTCAAATCTGCCCTTGTTGAGGTGTAGGGTGCTAGGACACTGAAATGGTAACACACGGGTCCTGCCTGAATGAATTTTACTCAAGCCTTTCAGCCAAAGAAAAAAATAGTTTATTAAAATTCCACCATATTTGCCAGAGTCTTAAGGAATCCGAGCATTTGTGACATTTATATTGGCAAGATGGCCAGATTGAATCTGAGTACTTTCATAGAGGCCCAGATGGATCCTATATACAGAAAGACTGTGGGAGGGATCTAGTATTCTGGGGTGATGGAAGGAGGGGTTTAGGAAGGGTCTTGATGGGAGTGGCCAGTAGGCTGGGGTGACTAGAGGTCAGACACCAAGAACCAAGAGAATAAGGTTAAGGGCCGGAAGTAGCTGAAGGCTGCCTGAAGATAACAAACAATGGAGGGCTAGGCTAAGTTAAAAGTAACAGAGATTGGGGCATTTCCATCATGGAAAGTATATGGCTTCAAGAGAATGCCAGATCAAGTGGGAATATTCAAGGGGGGGTCCCAGAGCCTGTACCCCATCAACCTCAAACACTTAATAGCTGTGTGACCCTGGGCAAGTCCCTTAACCCTGTTTGCCTCAGTTTCCTTATTTGTAAAACAAGTTAAAAAAGAAACTGGCAAATCATTTGTAGTAGGAAGGCCGAATTTATGATCTCAAATATAATCATGTATATGTTTGAATGGTCCGAAATCGCAAGGTATGAGAGATTCTCTAAGGAGAAAACAACAAGAAATTTATTTAGGCCCCACCGCAGCAAAAACTTGAA
>JAQQSZ010008347.1:0-13068 GCA_028646595.1 Phalanger gymnotis | reverse complement strand
GCACAGGCAATGGGGCATAGAGATTTATCTTGCCCTACAAGAAAGTAAGGGAAAGGGGGATGGGAGGGGAATGGGGGGACGGAGGGGAGGGCAGACTAGGGAACAGGGCAACCAGTGTACGCCATCTTGGAGTGGGGGGGTGGAAATGGGGAGAAAATCTGTAATTCAAACGCATGTGAAAATCAATGCTGAAAACTAAACATATTAAAAATAAATTTAAAAAAAGGAGGTGCAGGGATAAATTAATACTTTATCTGCCTTAACACAGGGAGCTTAACCATGAAATACTGGCTCTGCTCCTGATCAACTGTGTTACATGGGACAAGTTGCATTACCTTAAGTTTAGACAGTCTTTTGCACTGGCCATCCCACCGTTCCTGGAATGTATTCCTTCTTCGCTTCTACCTCATAGAATCCCTCACTTCTGTTGAAATCAGTTCAAACACCACCTACAGGAAGTATTTCCTGATTACCCTATTGGCTTAGTGCCTTTCCTCCTTAACTTTTTGGACTTAGCTTCTTTTTATACATTCTGCAGATGCATCCATCTGTGTCTGTGTACCTGTATCTATATTTGTATCTGTATTTACAACTGTCTGTTTCTTAACTCCATCAACTACCTCTATCTCGATCATCTTTATCTCTCTCCCTCTCTCTCTCTCTCTCTCTCTCTCTCTCTCTCTCTCTCTCTCTCTCTCTCTTCCTCTCTTCCTTCTTTCCCCCCTCCCTCCCCTTTCCCTCTCTCCCTTCCTCTCCCTGTCCTCCTCCCTCTCTCTCCTTCCTCCCCCATTCTCTCCCCCCTCCCTCTCTCCCTACCCCTCCCTTCTTCTACTTCTCTGTCTCTGTCTGCTTCTGTCCATCTCTGCATTGTCTCCTCCAGTGAAATGTTCCCTCACGCCTTGAGGGGCAGGAAATGTTTCATTTTTATCATTATACCTTCACTATAGTACAGTGCCTGGCACCTAGTAGGTGTGTGATAACTGGCTGATAGAGTCACACATCGGATCCCTCTAATTAGAAGGAGCTTATCGAGTGCAGCCTCCTTGTTTTATGGAGATTCATAGAAATTAAATGACTTACATGTCATGTCAGGTCAGCAGAAAGTAAAAGTGAAGATGCTTCTGAGCTCCCTTCTTCTCATTAGTGAATTAATGAGGTTAGACTTGATGACCTCTAAGTTCCCACCTAATTCTAAAATGTTTATTTAATGATCCACATTGAGGTTCCTTTTAACACTCAGATCTCTTAGTCCTATGAACATTGTCAAATTTCAAAAATAAATACAGGTATGTGTCAATCAAATGAGCTAAAAATTAATTACTTAAGAGGTCCAGGATGGATTGGGGAAGAATTAAAGCAGTCCTACCTAAGTTTGGGAAGCTAAATCTACTTCACGTTCTATTTATCACTTGGAGGTAGCTATATGATGCAGGAGATAGAGAGCTAGGCCTGAACTCAGAGACTTACAAGCTGGGTGACCCTGGCCAAGTAACTTAACCTGTGTTTGCCTCAGTTTTCTGACCTGTAAAATAGGGATAATAATAGCACCTACTTCTCAGGGTTGTTGTGAGGATCAAATGAGGTAATATTCGTAAGGTGCTTAGCACTGTATCTGGCACATAGTAGTTATCTTACAAATGCTTGTTTTCTTCCTTCTTTTCTTTTAGACAGTCATTTATATGTATGTCATGTAAGTATACATATACATTTATGTGCACATATGTGTATATGTACAGATATACACCATATATATAGTATGTATACATATGTGTATATATATGTATATATATGTGTATATATATATATATATACACACACACACACACACACATTTCTAACATGGTGACTGAAATTCACATCTCACCCTTGTGTCAACAATATGAAATGAATTCCAGATTCCTGAAGGCTGGGAGGCATTTGGCACATTGCACTCCTTGCCAGTCCTAGGTGATGAGAAAAGATGGATCTGCTGCCTTTTGAAGGAGAGCTATGGAAGAAGTCCTGGTTCCCTGCAGAGCTAGCAATTAAAGTTCTGACTCCAGGATCCAATAGTCCAAACTTAGGAGTACCTAAGAAGGCAGGATGTCATCCCATCAGTTCATTTTGTGAGCTCTCACACTCCTCTCTCTCCCTTTCCTTTCTAAATCATGTAGCAAGAGCCAGAGGGCCAAGATAGCTGACTTCCTATGGAGAAAATTAAGTTCTTCTCAAATGGATATTTCTGCTTTTCTAATTTATTCTGGAAGTAACTGAGTCACAGAAACTTATTTTTTCCCTGAGGAAAGAGATAGAGACCCACTCTTCTCTTTGGGACAGTCCCTTACAAGCCGGTGTCCCTGTTAAAGGTTAATAAGCCTTGACCCCAAAGAAGACATGAGAAGGCAATTCACCTTGCTTCTTTGCAGAGGTGGGAGACTATGAGTGTGGACTTTATAAAAAATGTATATATGTATATATACACATACATATATATACATATACTAACACACACATTAGTTTACTGAACTCTCCACCCTCCATTTTTTCCTTCTGCAATATAAGGGATGGCTCTTGGGAGGGGGAGGGGAGAAGGATACATTAGGAAATGTAGGTGATGCTAAAATACAAAAAAAAATTCAATAAAAAAATTTTTAAAAAATGGCTAGTGACTAGCTGGCAACCTTGAATGCAATGGGGCTTGGGAGCTATTACTGATTGCTTCAGCCTAGCAAAGAAGACACTGACTATAGGAGATGAGCAGTTTTAAGCCCTATTTTGAGACTTAAACAACTACCACCACAACCATAGCAGTCTTTTGTTCCTAATGTTCATTTTAAGCATGGCAGAGACATCCCATCATTCCCTAAAACTTTGTGTTCCTTCAGCTCAAAACAAAAAGAAGTATCCAGGAATCTACACAAGGGGTTGGTGCTGTCACTGTACATAAAGAACAATATGTCTTCAATCATTGTTTGAACCTTAAACCTGATGTTATTTACTGAAAACATTACCGGGTCTGTGAAACTGAATAAGTGCAGCCTGAACATGTCTCATGATGAGAAATTTAGGTCATTTTTATTCATTGTGTTATGCAAAGTCACAGACCTCAAGGGGAAAAAAAATAAACCCTGCCCTGATAAAACATTACACTCAGTGTAATGGCCTCCCTCACTCTGGCTTCATAATGATAAATGCAGTGCCATTAACACAAGGCAGGTACATTCCTTGTAGTCTGCCTAGCCCAGGCTAGTGACAGAATTAGAATTTGGCAAATGGATTGTTTGCATTTTAAAAGAGAAACATAAATGCCATATCTTCTTTCCATAATGCTAAGGTGGCTTGTAGCTTTTCCCCTTTGGAAGAAGTAAAGGCTAGGAGGAAGGAGGAGGGTCACCAAACTTGTGGAATAAAGCAAAGATCTATTGGGCATAGTGGGGAGGGTAAGTGAATGCAGTCATTCAGGAGAGTGCATTTCCCCTCTTCCCACCTTCTCTTTTGACTCTCGTGCCTATACCAGATGTTCTTCTAGGGCCCACCTCCTCTCCCCTTTCCAATCCATATAGGGTTTAGAGGGCAATTGTACAGCTTTGGAGAACCGTACACCCCTCTCCTAGAGCAACTATTCCTCAACTGGGACTGTTGTCTTCTCCTCTAAACAAAACAAATCCCAGCTTTACTTGCTGCTCTGGAAACAGGTATGCCCATAGTGAGGACACTTTGTGAAATCTGGCTGAAAAGTTTTTATGCATCACTATGTCAGTAAGCAAAGGAAGGACATGGACATGAATTAAAAGCACCCCAATCCTCTCATACCATTAGGCTTGAGGGGACAAGGACAAATGGGTAGAGGTTCTAAAGAGGAGATTTTGGATCAATATAAAGTCACATTGTCTAAACCTGGTTTTATTCAAGATTCTTCTCAAGGCCCAAGATATTTCTCCTAATTCCCCTAGCTGTTAATGCTATCTGCTTCACTGAAGAGGCTGGATTTAATGAATATTTGTTAAATGCCTGCTCTACGCCACTATGCAGTGCATTGAGAATATGAAGACACAAATGATATAATTTCTGCCTTATTGGGGGAAATTACATGTACATGGACAAATAAATGCAAAATGTATCCAATGTAATTCTCATAGTGGAGGTAGCACGCTAACAATTTGGGAGATTAGAATAGGCTTCTTGTTAGAAATGGGCCCTTGAGCTTATGTGCAAGAAAGCTAAGGTTTCCACAGCCAGAAGTAAGGAAGGACTCTGTTCCAACCATGGAGGACAGCCAGTACAAATGGATGGAGATGCAAGATGAAACACAGTATGTGGGGACTCTCAAGCAAACTGTCATATGCATGAAGGAGGATAATATATAATAATCCTTGAAAGGCAGATTAGAGTCATATTATGAAGGGCCTTAAAAGCCAGACTGTAAAGTTTGCATTTTATTCTAAAAGCAGTAAGGAGACATTGGAGCCTCTCCAGCTGAACAATGGCATATCACAACTTTACTTTGAAATGAATAATGTTGGCTCTAAAGAAGATGGGCTGGGGAGGAGAGAGACAGGGAAGCCAATTAGGAGGCTATTGCAATAGTCAAAGAGAGATGGTGGAATTCTTACCTAGGGTGATGGCAATATGAGTAGAGAAAGACAGCTTTTAGTGATGTCAAAATAGACTCAACAAGATTGTTGTGAGTGACTGGATGTGTGCAAGGGGTTGGAGGGAGGGAAAAGGAATAGTTGAAGATGACTCCAAGGTTGCGAACATGGATGATCAAAAGGATGGTGTACCCACAACACAAATAGATAGGATAGGAACAGGGGGGAGTTGTGAGGTGAAAAGTTAATGAATTCTGTTTTGGTTAAGTTGAGTTTAAGATGCCTATGGGACATCCAGTTAGGAATGGGTAATAGGCAGTTAGTGGAGGACTACAGTTCAGAAGAAAGTCCAGAGCTGGGTATATGGATTTGAGAGTCATCTGCATATTGGTGATAGTACCCACTACCCTACTTAACCAGTCACTGCGCTAAGCTCTGGACATACAAATAGAAAAAAAAGAACCAAATGGCCTCCAAGGTGACTCTCAGTACTGAGTCTACATCTCTTCTCCTATGTTTCCCACATGATCATTTTATTTTTTTTTACTATGATTCTATCAAAATACAGCACACACTCTAATAGTCATGCAAACCACATCTAAGTTAAAGCTCTGTATCCATGGAGATACAAAATAATGCCTTGTTATCATTCTGTGGTTTGATTACAGGCAGGAAAGGCATTTAGAAAACTTTTGTCCAGTGGTTTGAGATGTCCAGCTAAATCTTGGATTCTGCTTTATCATTGCTGACTGATGTACAATTAGAAACTCTCCTGAAACTTCTAGAAACTGTGAGTTGGCAGCAGGCAAAAGGGAAAGATGATGGAGAGCGGAAGGGTAGGGCCAGAGATAGAGGTAAGAGTGGAAAAGCAGAGGTCCTACATATCTCAAAAGACTAAGCTGATGCGATTGTAGCTGGGCTCCTAACTGCATTCCTAATCAATGAATGTAGTTTTGTTGATTCTTTAGGAAGCATGAAACTGACCACGTAGGCCACAATTCCCCACATAGTGCAGTATGAAGACTTCCTGGATATAATGCAATTTCACTTTCTCAATTCTTCTAGGTGTGGGAAGAGAAGGTTGAAAGTTGTAGGAGTATTGGAAAGAGCAGGAGGACAGCTGGCATGGGTGTATGTGTCTCTACAAGCATCTGTATATGCAGAATGCAATTGGGGCAGAGAATACGGATGCACAGATGAAGAGATCTATCCTTTATTGCACTGCTTAGCAGAGAGTTGGAATTTAATAAATGCTCATTGACTGGTTGAGCGAAGCCTAGTGCTTTTCTTGGTTTGGTATCAGTCTTGCTGAATGCCTACTCTGTTTGGGCCAGACTCTATCTGTAGTGTTGTGTTTAGTTATGTGTGTCATTCTTTAGGAAGGACGTTGATGAACTGAAATGGATTTAGTGGGGGAAAATCAAGAAGGTGAGAGGACTGAAAACTGTATCATATGATACAAAAACATTTATTAAGTGCCTACTACGTGCCAGATAGGCCACAAATAATTAAAAGAAAGTTTCTTTCCTTAAGAAGCTTAAAATCTAATGAGGTTAGACAACACACTAAAGGAAGTTAAAAAGGGGAGATTATGACATTGTTGAAAGTTGAAACCAAGCACAGCAGCTAGTGGCAAATGAAAAGATGACTGGCATTTTGAGCTTCTATAGAGGGAGGCTATGGAAGGAGTGTTTTATTCTGCCCTCCAGCCTTCCAATTAGAAGAGCAGAAGCAATGGAGGGTACTTATGAGGTGTGAATTCCAAAGCTGAAGCAGTCTCTATGATGCTGACTTTCCTGACCGTAAGCCTATCCTTGTGGGGTGGGGCATTTTGACAAAGATGTTGGAGTCAAACTAAGAAGAGCAGCTGGTGATAATTATTATGTTAAGATCAATAGAAAGAAATGGGATGTTTAGGCTTGGAGACAAGAAGAAATGGGGTGGAGGTGAGAAAACACAAAAGTTAATTTCAAATATCTGAAGAGCTATTATGTGGGAGAAGGATTATACTTTATCTGAATTCAAAGGAAAGAACTTTGAATAATGGGTGGCAGGTGCAGAAAGGTCTAATGGTAGCCATCTGAAGGGTAGGGATGGAGGCAGAGGGAAGAAAAAAAAGAAATTTACATGATAACTTTATTATATATTTAAATGCAATAGTAAGTTGTACATAATAAATGTGCAGCTTCATGTGCAGTCATCTTTTTTTTATTATACTATGTTATGGAAATGATTGCTTTATTCCATAAATTAAAAATAAAATAAATAAAAAGATATAGGGAAAAACATCCCGATGCCAAGAGCTGTTAAAAAGCAACAACGTATAAACATCAATAGAGTAGTCTGTTTCGAGAGGTAAGATTTTTTTAAATTAAATTCTATTTCTTCAATTAACAAGCATTTACTTTCTCTCCCTTGTCCTATTAAAAAAAAAAAGGAAAAGAAAACTAAACCCTTGTAACACATACATGTAATCAAGCAAAACAAAGTTCCGCATTGGCCATGTCCAAAAATGTATGTCTCTCATTCTGCATCTTGAGCGTATCACCTTTTCCCAAACACTAGAAGTCTTTACACAAAGACTGAATCACTGGAGGAGGTGGGATGTTTGGAGTAAAGATATGGGTTGGACTACATGACCTCCGAAATGTCTTCTAATTCTGAGAGTCTATGATTCAACAAACATTTATTAAACACCTGTGAGAGGATTGGGGAATACAAAGATTAAACAAGAAACAATCCTTGCCTTCAAGGACTTTATATTCTGCTAAGATAATACAACATGATTCCACGATTTGGAGGTGAGATGAGTTTGGGTCCAGCCAAAACCTGAGGGCCGTAGCTGAAAAGAAGAGCAGAAGTGGAAACACTGCTTTGTATGAATGTGAATAAAGGAATCTCTTTCCATTTCAAATCCAAATTACTGTAGACTTATAAAGAATAGTGCCAAGAAAATGGCCCAGACACCAGACTTGATGTATGTACATTAGCCCAATTACTATGGTAATAAAATCAGTCATGCTGAAAGCATTCCTGCATGTTTGGCTCTCAGGCAGAGATCACCGTTGGCTGTGATGTACTTGGCTTCCTGGGTTACCATTAGAATACATTGCCTTTTGAGTCACCTATGCAGATGAATTCTCATTTTCCACTTGGTCTAAAGCAGGTTCTCTACAGATGCTGCTTCACTGACGTGAGACACTGGAGGATAGATTCACAAGATGCCAGCATTTCTTCACCAGGAACTGGATTTATTAGTTAATTCCTAGGTGGCAGTATTTCAGCTGTCCAGGAAGGCCCTGATACTCTCCGACCAATGTTTCCTATCTCACCCACTGTCTGATGTCCCAAATTCTACTTGTTAGAGTTTTACTCCTTTAGTTTGAGATTTTTGTCCTTGTTTAAATGTGAGTATTCCTACAAGGGGTGATACTTTTGCCTTTGAAAAGCTTGGGTTAGTGAGTTCCCTGGGACATTTAGAAAGTGAATGACTGGCTGAAGGTCACATAGCCAGGATGTTTCAGAGACAAAGACAAGACTTGAACACAAATCTTTTTGATTGTCACGTCAGTTTTCTATTCACTCCTCCCATTGTACATAGGGATAGGGATAAGGACTAGACCTGTGATTTCATGGTTACATGCAGGAAGGGGTGTATGGAATGTTCAAGAAGGACTAGAACATCTGGAGTGAGAGCTTGCAGAGACCTTTTTTGGGCCAATCACGCACCTTTGTTGCCACCTTCTCCCAACTCTCACCAGTGGCTCCAAGAAGCTGTAGCATGTACAGCAGCCACAGCCCAGTAAAACCATCTTGGCAGACAGGCTAAACCAAGCAGGAAGTAACTGAGAGTCTCAAACCCATTGGTGAGTTAGGGCTGTGTCTACCCCAAGCACGTGAAGACTTTCCCTGGCGGAATGCGTGGACGAGAACAATTTGTTCCAATGACCATGAAGGTGGGTGAAGCAGGTGCTATGGAACACTGAGAGCTTGGGCAGACATTGAAGCTGCAAGGTCTTCCACTTCATCCAGTTGTGCCAACTTCCGTCCTGCCACTGGACTCTGATGACCCTGGAAGAGAGAGTGAGGCTGACGACTTTGTGCAACTCTGCCTCACTTAAGTCTAATTCAGGTGTGAATCAAGACATCAGTGGTGATGTCACTGGTCCTCTTTGAAAATAAAGCGTAAAGAACATCAGCATTAGGGAATCCCTAGATGGGACAGCTCCCTCTTCCACGTGGTTGGGGCCTTTTCTTACAATTAATAGTCTTAGAGAGTTTCCTAGAGCACATAGTGGCTAAGTGATTTGATTGAGGTTGTATAGCCAGAATGTATCAGAAGCAGGACTTGAACCCAGGTCTTTCTTTCTAGCTCCAAAGCTACTTCTCCATCTACCACTCCATATTGCCTTCTCTGTAACTGAGAAAATCTATATAAATATTTGTGTTACATGTAGTACTATGAACTACAGAACACTTTCATCTTCTTTAAGGACACTCTCCTCACTTTGCAGGCACCCCAGCAGGGGTTCTTATGCATCGTGTCTAGGCATCATGGACCCCTTTCACTAGTAAAATCTATGGACCCCTTTTTAGAATAACTCTTTTAAATATAAAACAAAATACATAGTATTATAAAAGAAGCCAATTATATTGAAATATAGTTATCAAAATGGTTTAAAAAGCAAGTTTAGATATCAGGTTAAGAACCCCTTCTCTACAGGACATCCCTTCCCCTCACTCCCCCACCTACACCTCAATTTAAGGGAGCTAGGATATCTCCAACTGAGAAGCTCTGAGAAACAACCCCCTGGATGCCATTCTCATGAGGAGAAGAATTTCTTGCTTGGAAAATAGGTTCTACTTGTCTGACTTCCTGCCAATAGCTCCCAAGGCCCATGGTGGGTATTTATTTTCTGTCAGTGCTTTGGGGAGTTTCAAATATTTGATTATTAATAATGAAAGACCCAGTTGGATCTGATCTGGAGAAGATTTTCAATTGGCTTAGGAAAGCAGGAGAGAAAAATGACCACATTATGATACCTAGCTCAGTTCCCCTAGAAGAGAAATGGGGAGGTGTGTGAGGATTCATTTGCTCAGTTTGTGGGTGCTAATGAAGGATGTAGAGTATTTTGAAGTCTATACTAGGGTTGCAAAAGACCCTGATAATGCATACACACATATACTCTCTCTCTCTCTCTCTCTCTCTCTCTCTCTCTCTCCCTTCCTTTTTCTTTCCCTCCCTCTCTCTCTGTGTCTTTCTCTCCCCCTAGTCCTTATCCTCCCTCTTCCCCCTCTCTCTTTCGCACACACACTCTCCTTCTCTCCCTCCCCCTCCTCCCCCCCTCTGTCTCTCTCTCCCACACACACACTCACACTTTCTCACACACACACACACACACACTTCACATGGACTTAATAAATAAAAATTTGATAATAGGCCCTCTATCATTAAGAAATTTATAATCAGCTTGGTCAGATAGCAACAATTAGAGAGAATTAGGCAAGTATATGATTATGTATTATGAGCAGTAGTGTTGAGAGTGTTGAGAAGAGGAGCCCACAGGGGCTCCATAGGGTGACCTTAGAGAAGGTCAGAGGATCCCAGATCTGGAAATGTCAGCATCCCCAGAGGCTAGCTAGTCTAAATCTCTCATTTTTTTAAGAGAGGAAACTGAGGCCTAAGAAGGGAAAGTGGTTTGGCCAAAGTCATAAATGCCAGTGGTGAGATCTGAAATCCTACATGAGACCTATCCTGAACCTTCATAGTTGCTAGTAGCCTACCCTGCTACTACCATTGAAATGACTGATTTTCATCCAACAATCAAAGGAGCAGAAATGAAGACCTGGAAGGGCCCTTAGAAGTCAGTTAATCCCGTTTGCTTATTTTACAGTTGAGGAAACTGACACTCATAGAGGTTATGTGGCTTGCCCAAGGTCATATAAGTTAAAATTAGAAAAACCAGATTTTCAGCCTCTAGACCTCTTTCCAATATACCGTTCTGCCTCTTCTTTGTCTGTATTTTGTATTAACTTATATGTACCAATCTTTTTTCTGTTTAATAGAATATCAGCTACTTATTTTTTTTAATCTGTGTATCCCCTAGCAGAGTCTCTGGCACATTGCAGGTACCTAATAAATGCTTGTCGAATAAATGAATGATCTATAAAGCTAGACTCTGTTTTCCCCAAAGCCAAGGAACCCCCTAAGAATTTATACTGGAGCAGCCTAAAGGACCTTTCAGCAATCCATGGCGTGGCTGACATGTCTTCTGAGCTGTTAATAGGCACAGAACTTTATGGGGAGTTCTACAGTGTTGTTTCCAGTTCTCTGTTATGTTAGAGTCAGGGCTGGGTTCAGGTGTAGGGTTGATTGGACATAGTGAAGGACTTGGTGCCAGTACAAATAGGGTACAAATCAACTGTATGATCCTAGGCAAGGTACTGCATTCAATGACAAAAAAGCAAATATCACCTGAATTTTTGCTCTGTACTAGACCTTGGGAGAGAGAAAAAAGTAAGTAAGATTTGTTCCTTTCCCTCGAAGAGTTTTACATTTGAGTACCTCATAAAAACTTGTTCCCACCAAGTTATGACTTGCCCAACAACGTTAAATGTCCAACAAGCTATGAAGTGTAACTTGATGGATATATATACACACATGTGTGCATTTACATAATATACATATACATAGTACATGCAAATATAGATGTTATTTTCAAGTATACATGCATGTATATGTGTGTATGTGCATGAGTGTCTTGTTCATCCATTGTTGTATATCTGTGTATACGTGCATATATTTATGTTTATGTGTAATATACATATGTATGTATATATGTGTGTATATACATGCCTATATATGTGTGTATACATATATACACACACACATAACTGCTTTGAAATTTCAACCTGTTTGGGATACTACCCCTAGCATTCTTTTATTGTGGTATCCCTTTGTTCTTACGTCACAATGATTTCCAGATAGCTACACTGCCTCCATATCCCCCTTAGGAAGAACTTTCCTTTGCAACTAAGACAAAAAGCTAAACCAAACCAAGCAACAACATGGCCACATCTGATAGGATTCCATTCTTTACCCAAAGCACCCTCTCTACCCTTGTCTGAATGAATGAGTTAATGAAAGGAAATGAGGGAGGGAGCTGCTTGTTTATTTTCTTGATTATGATTGCTCATCATAATTACTCCACATTCTGACTCCTTCTGGGGTTCTTTGCATTTAGAGGACCATATTGCTTTCCTGGCTGAACGTAACTTCCTGTGGTATCAGTTCATAGAAATCTTTCCATGTTTCTTGAGTTCCTCACATTTGCCATTCTTACAGCACAGCAAGCCTATTATATTCATATAGCACTATTTCCCCCAGCCATTCTCACAACTGATAGAACCTACTTTGTTTCCAGTTATTTGCTTTCGCAAAAAAAATGCTGCGATGAATATTTTGTTGTATTTCTCTATGCACTTTGAGCAGGAGTGAGGTAGCTGAGAGTAAGTTATCACCCAGTGTTTATTTAGGAAAAAAAACCTGTCTAGGAGGTGTTGACAGCAGCAACCTACTGCAGGAATTCACAGTTTGCCCAAACCTTCTGCAAGGCAGCATCTATATGTCAAGTGTACATCAGCAAAGTCAGATACACTTATGGGTTGCACATTGCGCCTTTGGCACCAAGATGTAGAATGGGCCCTGTTTACTTTTCAGGGAGTCTGCTTCTCAAGGGCAAAACTGCCCTCTAAACTCAGCCTTGTGTAAGGGGCAGCTTCAGAATTAGACTCTTGCCCTTTGCGATCCCATCTTTCAAAGAAAAAAATATTTTTCCAGCTGAATGGGTATAGACCTGGGCTGTGATATTCTCCCTGGGATGAGACCTCTGTAGATGGAATCGATTACATCCTTCTGAAATGCAGAGATGGAAGGGGACACAGCAGAGTTAAGAGGTCAAACTCATAGACTAGGAAGTAGTTTATTCCTACTCCTAGGAGGCAACAGGTGAGTTACCAAGGTAACTGTCTGTAGGCAGGGCATAGGCTTTCAAATAGTTGCAGAAGACTGTGGAAACCTAACATGTGCCTGAGTTTGATGTGGCTCATTGTGGCAGATGCTTCTGTGTCAGAGGGGATCTGCCTCCAGCTCTCATTTCTGCCAAATTGAGGCAAACTCTGGGCAATGTTCCCAGTGCGCATGCTGGTGCTGCTTTGATAGTTTGCTGCGCTGTTTGGGAATTGCTTTTGCAGCCATTTAATTTTGATGAAGGGTAATATTCTAATTGGCATATTAATCATTTGCAGATCTGTAAACATCAATTAACTTCAGAACATGTGCAGGGTACAGTTCAGGGGTAATCTGCCTTGTACTCCCTTGGTCTCTCCCCTGTCCAACCTCCTCTCGAATTTCCACCTCTGGAAATGTTACACTTGTTTTTAAAAATGCATTTATTTATTTATTTTTTTAAATTTATTTTTGACATGTTTGGTTTTC
>JAQQSZ010008346.1:0-13069 GCA_028646595.1 Phalanger gymnotis | reverse complement strand
TCTGTCTGTCTGTCTGTCTGTCTGTATATTCCCTTCAACTACTCTAATACAGAGAAAGGTCTCATGAATTACACATACCATCTTTCCATGTAGGAATGTAAACAAAGCAGTTCAATTTTAGTAAGTCCCTTATGATTTCTCTTTCTTGTTTACCTTTTCATTCTTGTATTTGAAAGTCAAATTTTCTATTCAGCTCTGCTCTTTTCATTGAGAAAGGTTGAAAGTCCTCTATCTTATTGAAAATCCATATTTTGCCTTGGAGCATTATACTCAATTTTGCTGGGTAGGTGATTCTTGGTTTTAATCCTAGGTCCTTTGACCTGTGGAATATCATATTCCAAACCCTTCAATCCCTTAATGTAGAAGCTGCTAGATCTTGTGTTATCCTGATTGTGTTTCCACAATACTCAAATTGTTTCTTTCTGGCTGCTTGCAGTATTTTCTTGTTGACCTGGGAACTCTGGAATTTGGCTACAATATTCCTAGGAATTTTCTTTTTGGAATCTTTTTTCTAATTTTTTTTTTTTGCACGGGGGAAGGCAGGGCAATCAGACTTAAGTGACCTGCCCAAAGTTACACAGCTAGTAAGTGTCACCTAGATGCCCCTTGGGATCTTTTTCAAGAGGTGATCAGTAGATTCTTTCAATTTCTATTTTACCCTGTGGATCTACAATATCAGGGCAGTTTTCCTTGATAATTTCTTGAAAGATGATATCTAGGCTCTTTTTTTGATCATGGCTTTCAGGTAGTCCAATAATTTTTAAATTATCTCTCCTGGATCTATTCTCCAGGTCACTGATTTTTCCAATGAGATATTTCACATTGTCTTCCATTTTTCATTCCTTTGGTTCTGTTTGATAATATCTTGATTTCTCATAAAGTCACTAGCTTCCACTTGTTGCAATCTAATTTTCAAGGTAGTACTTTCTTCAGTGGTCTTTTGGACCTCCTTTTCCATTTGGCTAATTCTGCCTTTCAAAGCATTCTTCTCCTCATTTGCTTTTTGGAGCTCTTTTGCCATTTGAATTAGTCTGTTTTTTAAGGTGTTGTTTTCTTCAGTATTTTTGGAGTCTCCTTTAGTAAGTCATTGACTTGTTTTTCATGGTTTTCTAGCATCATTTTCATTTATCTTCCCAATTTTTCCTCTACTTCTCTAACTTGCTTTTCCAAATCCTATTTGAGCTTTTCCATGGCCTGAGACCAATTCATATTTTTCTTGGAGGTTTTTGATGTAGGCTCTTTGACTTTGTTGACTTCTTCTGGTGTATATTTTGATCTTCTTTGTCACCAAAAAAGATTCTATAGTCTGAGTCCATTTTAGCTGCCTATTCATGTTCCCAGCCAACTACTTGACCCTTGAGCTTTTTGTCAGGGTATGACTGCTTGTAGAATAGAGAGTACTTTGTCCCAAACTTTAGGGGACAAGCACTCCTATATTCAGAGTTACTTCTGCTTTACTGTCACTGCAAACTCTGCCACAGCAGTGCTCCTCCTCCCTCAAGAACCACCAACCAGGACTGTGACACAGATGTAAGCAGGGCAAAGCTGCCTCTGCACCAGCAAATGCTCCTTGCACTCCTGCTCTAATCTGTGGGTTTATTCCTGCCACCGTGTGAGTCAGGGACTCAGGAAGCAGCTCTAGAAGCAGCCACAGGAACTTCCTGCTGCAGCTGCTGCTGCTGCTGCTGCTGCTGCTGCTGCTGCTGCTGCTGCTGCCGCCACTACTGCTGTGCTCCCTCCAGCACCCCCAGGGCTGGAACTGCACCACTTTCACCTCAGTGCAGAACCTGCTCTGTTGTCTTTGGTGTTTGTGGGTTGAGAAGTCTGGTAACTACCACAGCTCAATGATTCATGGCCTTCAGGCCTGCTCTGCCTAACTCCCAGTCTGGTTGATCCTGGCATGGCCCACGTTGGGCCATGCTCCACTCCCAGCACCATGTGATAGACCCTTCCCAGTGACCATCCAGGCTGTCCTGGGCTGGAGACCTGCTTCCTTCTGCTATTTCATAGGTTCCACAGCTCTAGAATTTGTTCAGAGCCATTTTTTACAGGTATTTGGAGAGACTTGGGGGAGAGCTTAAGCAAGACTCTGCTTTCCAGCCACCATCTTGGCTCTGCCCCCTCACTCTATATTTTTTATCTGAGGTATAGATTTCTAAAAGAATTTTTTTATTACTTTATTGATTGAGCTTGATAAAATAGCTCATTGATAATGTGATTAGTGTAGCATTAAAACTGTAAATTAACTTTGCTAGTATTACCATTTTTATCATATTGGCATGACCTAACAATGAGAACAGTATTTTTACAGCTATTTAAGGTGTCCATTGTTTATTGAAGGATTATTTTATAATTGAATCTATAAGTACTTTGTATGTCTTGATAGATTGATCTCCAGATATTTTATGCTTTTCATAATTAACGTGACTGTATTTCTTTCTATTTTTGTTTTTTGGATTTTGGCATATAGAAAAGTTATTATATATAATTGTTGATTTTTGAGTGTTTATCTGTAGCTGGCAACATTGTTGAAGATGTATATTTTTTAAAAAAATTGTACGTTTGATGATTCCTTAGGATTTTCTAAGCAAACTACAATATCAGCATCAAATAGGAACACTTTTATCTTCTCTTTACTTATCTTTTCACTTTTAAATATCTTTCTGTTGCTTTATTGCTAACATTTCTAGA
The DNA here is from genome assembly GCA_028646595.1 of Phalanger gymnotis. Taxonomy (NCBI): domain Eukaryota; kingdom Metazoa; phylum Chordata; class Mammalia; order Diprotodontia; family Phalangeridae; genus Phalanger; species Phalanger gymnotis. The sequence continues at coordinate 10,378 of JAQQSZ010008346.1, read as the reverse complement.
ACTATTAATAAAATAATAATGGGGAAGTGATAATGTTTGCTTTCCTTCCATATATATTGGGAGTGTTCCTTAGTGTACCTACATTGTATATGATGCCTGCTTTTAGGTTTTAGATATTCTTTATGACATTAAAAAGGTCCTTCTATGCCTATATTTTGAAGGGGTGTGTGTGTGTGTGTGTGTGTGTGTGTGTGTGTGTGTAATCAAAGTGTTTTTCTGTATCTGTTGAGATATTTGTGTGGTTTGGGAAATTTTAAAAATTTTAATAAGATTTATTCTGTTGATTTTTTTCCTTAATGTTGAATTAACCTTGCACCTCTGTTATAAATTCAACTTGGTCCTGATAATATATTGGATGGATCAGTGCAACATATTTGTTCAGTTGTTTTTAGTGACTTTGTAACTTTTTGTGACCCCTTTTGGGATTTTCTTGGCAAAGATACTGGAGTGGTTTGCCATTTCCTTTTCCAGCTTATTCTACAAATGAGGAAACTGAGGCAAAGAGTTGTGACTTGCCCAGGTTCACACAATTAGTAAATGTCTGAGGTCAGATTTTAAATCAGTATTTCATCTTCTGAGCCACTTAGCTGCCTTGTTTATTTGACCAGCTGGCATTTAAAATTTGAAACAATATTCATTTATGATATTGGTCTACTGTTCTCCTGTGCTTTTATCCTTCCTTTGTTTCAGTATTAGGAATTTTTTTGATTCATAAAAGGATTCTGGTAGGATGCTTTATTTTCCAAATTTTGAGAGTAATGTGCTATTGATAACAAATATTAGTATTCGTACTAACAGTTCTTTACATGGATGGAATTCTCCTGTGACTCTACTAGGCCAAGGGATGTTTGTTTCCCCTTTTTGGTACTTATAGATAGTTTTATATTTTATGAAATTAGATTATTAAAGATCTTTATTTAGTCTTCTGTTAGTCTGAATATTTTATATTTTGAAGGTATTCCTCTATTTCTTTTGTGTCCTTTGTTTTGTTTGTATATGAATATGCATATCAAGCTTTGATAATTTTTTTCTTTTTGTTTTGATGTAATTTCACCTTGTTCATAAGCTATTTTAGTGATTTTATTTCCTGCCTTCTTGTTTTTTTTTTTTATCAGATTGGTCAAAGGTTTGTCAATTTTATTAATCTTTAAAAAAAATCTACCCATTAACTTTATTTTCCATTACTATAGTTTATTTTGGTTTCTAATTTATCTCTCCCCTAATTTTTAATATTTCCTCTTACGTGCTCATTTTAATTTTATTTTTTGACTTTCTAATTTTTAAAAGTACATATCCATTTCAATATTTCTAACTATATAGTCCTACCTCCTGAGGATTGTTTTAGCTTCATCTCAGAAATTTTGATGTTTTTTTCTTCATTATTATTTTTTCCATGTAAATTATTAATTCTATCTCCGATTTTTTTCTTCGATCCCCTCACTATTTAAGATATTTTTTGTTAAGTCCCTGTTTGAATGTGTCCTTTTCTTTTGTATCCTGAACTAATTATTTTTTATTGTTTAATAGTCTATAAAGAATGATCTCTCTCTCTCTCTCTCTCTCTCTTTCTCTCTCTCTCTCTCTCTCTCTCTCTCCATTTAGATTTTTTTTAAAACACATTTCCATATTAGTCATGTTGTGAAAGAAGAATCAGAACAAAAGGGAAAAAACCACAAAAAAGAAAAAAAACAACAAAAAAGAGAAAATAGTATGCTTCAATCTGCATTCAGACTTCATAGTACTCTCTCTGGGTATGGATAGCATTTTTGATGATGAGTCTTTTGAAATTGTCTTAGATCATTGAATCACTGAGAAGAGTTCAGTCTAACAAAGTCCATCACTGCATAATATTGCTGTTTCTGTGTACAATGTTCTCCTAGTTCTGCTCACTTTATTCAGCATCAGTTCATGCAAGTCTTTTAAGGGTTTTCTGAAATCTAGCTGTTCACCATTTCTTATGGAATAATAGGATTACATTACATTCATATGCCACAACTTCTTCAGCCATTCCCTAATCGATGGGAATTCCTTCAAATTCCAATTCTTGGCCACCACAAAAAGAGCTGCTATAAATATTTTTGTACATGTGGATTTTTTCCCCTTTTTATGACCTCTATTGCTGGATCAAAATGTACGCACATTTTTATAGCCCTTTGGACATGGTTCCAAATTGCTCTCCAGCATGGTTGGATCTGTTCACAACTCCACCAACAATGCATCAGTGTTCCAATTTTCCCATATCTTCCCCAACATTTATCGTTTTCCTGTTTTGTCATGTTAGCAAATATGATAAGTGTGATGTAGTACCTCGGAGCTGTTTTAATTTCTGCATTTATTTGTAATGCCCATACTCTAATACATGGCTGATTTTCTTAAAAGTTCCGTGTGATGCTAAAAATATATACAAACTTTAGTAATCCCATTTAGAAGAGGTGTTATCTATTAGTTTCAGTTTCTCCAGTAACTTTTATGTATTTTCATTTTTGTTTATCTTTCTGTTATGTTTGTTCATGACTGAGAGACACTAAAATCTCCTGCTACTATTGTATTGCTGTGCCTTTTTATACCTTGGTTAATTTTTCCTTTATGAATTTAGTTGCTAAGAGATTGGGAACACATAAAATTTTATAGTGCTAGAGTTTCATGGTTCATTTCTTTTTGTGTTCAAATTAAAAAAAATATTTGCGTAGCTCCTTGTAAACATTAAACCAGTATGTGAATGATAGTTATTCATGATAATGAATTTTTGTTTTTGATTTCTCTGATAGCATGATTTTGATTCTTGCTTTTTTGGATTTACCTAATTTTGTTCCAGTCCCTCATTTTATTCAAGGCATGCCTCTGTTGTGAGTTGCAGTTTGTCCTTCACTCTCAAAGTGGACCATGATATCAGAGAGATGATATCATGACTTGCAATTGACTTTGATCTGAGTGAGACAGGGCTGTGCGGTCACCAGCCTCACTTTCTCATCCAGAGCCTTCTGGGTCTGGTGGCCAGATATTGGTCAAGATGACTGAAGCTGATCCAGGATGCAGTGAGAGACCTTGGCCCTTTTAAGCTAAGGTCTTTTCAAGTTCTCACTTTGAGTGAAGCAAAATCTATTCAATGAATAGGCCTCTCTAAGAAGTGAGTCCAGGGATTAATAAATAATAATTATAATAAAATAATAATAATTAAAAAATCAAACTGGAGGAAGACCCTCAGCGTTGCTGGCCAAAAGAGAAATAGTTACTATTTTCATTTACTCTGAGCCAGGAGGGCCCAAAAATAACCATGAAGTAGTAATTGGGCAGGGACCTATTGTCCAATCTGTGCAAAGAAAGATAAATTTTGAGCGCCAAAAGTTACCTAGTTAAGAGGTTTGCTCACTAGATTTGTTTCTCAAAGATTAAGCCTTAAATCCTCCAAGTTAAGTAGCTGAGGAAAATCCTTCTTTTCCCCTTAAACAATTATTTTTGGTTGCTACTTTCAATGTTTTGACTTATTGCACCTTTTTTCTTAAAACAAATCATTTACATATTTTCTTTCATTTTTTTTTCTTTTAATGTGTATACTAGGGTTTTATTCTTTAATTCATGTGATTTGTACTCATTATTCCTTCTTTAGCATCTGTATTCTTCTAGTAATTCAAGCTTCTAAGGTTCATATTTTGGAATCTCTCTTTTAAATATGTCCCAATGTTACATTGTTATGTCTTCCCAACTTTCCTCATTTTCAGTTGTTTTTTGGAGTTCACAACACAGTTTTCGTTCATTAGTTATTTTTTTCCTGGAAGAAATCTGTAGATTCTTTTGATAAGCACTTTGACTTCTGTCTTCAGAAGTTCTGTATAGCATTTTTGGAGAGGTCTTAGTTCTTACATTATGACGTGCAGTTTTTTTAGACTTGTTTTCTTCTAGGAGGCCTATATTACTTAAATTGTGCATCTTGGAGTTCAATATATTTTTCAAGTATAAAGATCATGTTTATTTCTAACATTATTGCTTTTAGCTTTCCTTTTCTTCCCCCAGAGTATTCTTCACTCCTGTGTAATTGTATTTCCAATCAGTTATTCTTTTGTTGATTTAGTGGGGTTTGCCACAATGTATTCAAGTTTATGATTCTGTCAATTACTTCTGCTTTGCAATATAAAATTCTGATTTCATAATTATCATTTCCCTTTTAAACACTGAAGAACATAATACTGTAGTTCAATATTTTATTAGGAATCCACAAGTTTCTCTGTTTCATCAGATATTGATTCATTTTCCCTTGTCTTAAAATACTTATTCATAAATAGACTCATTTTGCTAATCTGGACAACACATGCCCTTCTATTATTAATATCCTCCCTCTTATTATATATGTTAATGTTCAAGATATTTAACTGAGATTTTTCCACCTCAAATATTTAGTAATTTTGGTCAGTTTTACTTACATTCCCCTATTGCTCACTTTTTGACTCATTCCTCTTTGATTTTTTTTTATTTCCCCAGGGGATGGATCTCCAAGTTTTTCCAGCCTCTTCCCTCATAGAGTGATTTATGTTTCATTAGTCTAAGTGTCTATCTCAAGTGACTTCTGGGAGAACAGAACTGTCTCAGATAGAATCCAGTTTACTTTCCCTCAGATTTAGTCGAATACCACATGGAATCCACATGCTGGAATCCTTTCTTATTTTTCTCTTTTTCTTAAATCTGTAGCTGCAGCGTTGAGTATTGCTGCATTTCTGTTCCAGCCAGAGCAAGCTTCTGCCTTTTTAGTTTTCTGAAGTGCTAGGTGCAAGGGCAGGGGGCAGGAGAGCAAAGATGAATTCTACTAAAAGCTCATGGGTTGGATTGTTCAGCCTTGTCTGAGTATCAGGGCAGGTGGCATTTTGGGTGCTGATTATGGATATTAGGAGATCAAAATTAATCTCCTCTGATGTTAGTACCTCAGGTTTATACCTTTTTGGATTTCTTGATGTTAGAGCTTAGAGACTGCTGAAATTGCTTTATCTCATATACACAGTGAAAATTTGGAGAAGTTACGAGGAGGTATTTAGTGCTCTATCTTGTTGCTCACATGACCCAGAGATTTATAAACTAGCAACTTCCAATATAAATATTTCTATAATATATTGCACATTTAAAATACATAATAAAGTTTATGCAATGTCACATTTTTGATGATGCAGGCTTTTTTATTAAGAACCACAACTCTATAATACAGTGATATTCACAGAGCATATTGAATACATGGTTACTTGCCTTGCTATAATAAATTAGTCATTATATATAGTTTGCTATACTTTACTAGATATCTGTCTGTTGATAAATTCAAATTCAACAAATATTAAGTACCTCTGAAAGGTAATGCATATCATGGTAATAAATTGGCTTTATTATTGGAAGACCAGAGTTCAAGTATTGCCTCTGCCTGATACCAGCTATGTGTCAATGGTTAGGTCACTGAAATTCTCAGCACCATAGGCAGCTCTCTAAGATTGTGAGTTCCGGGGGCATGACTGATCTTCATCAATGAAAGAAAGTTCCACAAAAGATGTTCACTATATGTGTTAAGTCATAGGTCTGGACCTTCCCCATCTCTCCCTGCCACATATATACACTCATATATTATTCTGTTTGATCCTTGGGATATGCATGTGAAAAATAATAAAGTCTCTACCGTAAAGGAGCTTATAGTTCCCTGGAGAGAATCAATATTAACATAAAAAATGATTTCATGGGGCAAAGGAGAGAGCTAAAGTACATTAGAAAAATTTAGGGAAGGAGATAATATTTCTACCCATGTGAAACATAGAATAGTTCATGGATGGGGAAGTGACTTAAGTTGCATCTTATGGGAAAAATATTGTGACAGGCATAAATGAAGAGAGTTTTTACTTCAGGCCTGAGTAATGACAAGTAAAACTTCTAGATCTTATTTTCTACTGACTTTTGGGTTCTTTGTGTTAGCTATGATAGATGGCTGAGATTATTAGACATCTGACTCTTGGATCAGTGGGAGGTTGTTGTATTAATATGATAGTAAAATTGGAAAAAAAACAAAACAAAATTTACAAATTGCTTACTCTTTGGAAAATTGGAAAGACTACCAATCTGAGAGTCCTTTAGGCTGGGCTCTAAATCCTATCCAAAGTTAGGTTGTACTAGATGATCCCTAAGGCCTTTTCTAGCTCAAATATTCTATAATTCTAAATGTTTTCTCCATCTTCCTTCCTCCCTTTCCCTCTCCCTCTCCTCCTCCCCCTCTCTTTCTCCCTCTCCCTCCATCTCTCTCTCTCTCTGTCTCTCTGTCTCTCTCTCTCTCTCTCTCTCTCTCTCTCTCTCTCTCTCTCTCTCTCTCTCTCTCCCCCTTTCTGTATTTTTCCCTTTGTTGAGAAACATTCATGGACAATCACTGCATATTCTTTTCCTGTTAAAGAAATTCTATAATGGGAACAAGATGGGAGACAGCCTATGTTACTGACATATGGGAGATGTTGAGTCAGCTGTATGGCATTAGAATTTTTCTTCTTACTGATATCTTTATGGGTGAGATGCTGTTCTTTTATCATTACAAGTTGAAGAAAGAAAAAGGTAGTTAATAACTTTGAAAAGCTAATGCTGTAAATTTGTTCAGACAAGTGCCAAATCATTTTAGTCTGTTTAAAATGTGGTTTTGGTTTACTTTATGGCCTGAGCCAATTAATTATCTCTCCTTCCAGGTTTGCCATCTCTTCCCCTCTGGCATCAGTATAAGGGAAAACAACCTTCAGGAGACTCTACAGATGAAAGCAAGTACACTGATGCAAGTCCTTCAGGGCCAGGTCCTAAATGAAGGCTCAGGTGGCTGCTAGAAATCCTCGATGGAAATCCTCCTGGATGAGTGACAGGCAGCCAAGATGGAAGGGAAGGTCACCACACCCAGGAAGAGTCTTATTTTTTTTTTCATCACAAACTTATACAGGGATGGCAGTAGGTTAGAGCTCTAGCTGGCATCCAATGTCACCAGAAATCTCATGGTGCCCATATCAAAGAGAGTTAGAAAAACAGTCTTTGCAAGCATTGTTGCCATCACTCAGTTCTTGTTACACATTTGCAGGATAGGGTGGAGTTTCCACTGTCATCTTTGATTCAATTTCTTTGAATGCATCTCAAGTGGAAGCCAAATTACTCTTCTCATGCCTTATGCCTTTTCACTGCATGTATCACTCCAAGTGGGTAAACCAAAGCACATGTTCAGTGGATTAAGATCAGAAGACAGAAAAGAACAATACACCACAAAACACCCAAATGAGACATAGGAAAAATATTGTTAAAGCAAGCTGCTTGATTAAAAAAAATTACAAACCCATAGCTTATGCTTGAAAGAAGGCTTTTGTAGTATATAAAGACTTATGTCTTTGGGAAAAAAATGTATAAGAACTTCTACCATCCTACTTGAAGAAGGCAGACCAGCTCTCTGTAGAGGCTTTTTGTAAACAAAGCTTAAATTTTATCACTTTGATTCTTCCATTATTTAACAAAATAAAGCTCTGCCTAGAAAGTCAGAGGGGTATGAAGAATATGCATATATTTTTTCCTCATATTAAAAAAAGACAAAAAAAGAAAAGATTGGACTCTATAAAAAGTGAGCTCCATTTTTTATTTGTCCTAATGTTTACCTGACACCTTTATTTTTTAGATGTAAAATAGACAATTTTGATTGCATTAATTTACAAAGGGAAACAAAAAGCTTTTGTTCAAACAAAACAATAGCACCAAGATTAGAAGGAAAGCAGAAAGCTGGAAAACAATCTTTACAGCATGTGTCTCTGATAAAGGCCTGATTTCTCAAAAATATAGAGGATTTAGTCAAATTTATAAGAATATAAGCTATTCCCCAATTGATAAATGGTCAGAGGATATGAACAGGCAGTTTTCAGATGAAGAAATCAAAGCTATCTATAGGCATGTGAAGAAGTGCTCTAAATCACTTTTGATTAGAGAAATGCAAATTAAAACAACTCTGAAATACCACCTCACACCAGTCAGATTGACTAATGTGGCAAAAAAGTAAAACGATAAATGTTGGAGAGAATGTGATAAAATTGGTACACCAATGCACTGTTGGTGGTATCATGAATCGATTCCACCATTCTGGACAGCATTTTGGAACTATGCCCAAAGGGCAATCAAACTGTGCATACCCTTTGAACCAGCAATACCACTATTAAGCCAATATCCCAAAGAGATCATAAAAAAGGGAAAAGGCCTTATATGTGCAAAAATATTTATAGCAGCCCTTTTATGGTGGCAAAATAATGGAAATTGAGAGGATGTCCACCTATTGGGGAATGGCTGAACAAGCCATGTTATATGAACATAATGGAATACTATTGTGAAATAAGAAATGATGAAAGGCAAATTTCACAAAACCTGGAAAGACTTGTAGGAAATGATGCAAAGTGAAATGAGCAGAACCAGGAAAACATTGTACATCTTACTAGCAACATTGTGCGATGATCAGCTATGAATGACTGAGCTCTTCTCAGCAACACAATGATCTGAGAGAAGTACAAAGGACTCAAGAAGGAAAATGTTATCTATATCCAGATAAAGAACTGATGGATGCAATGCAGACTGAAGAATATTTTTTTTCACTTATTTTATTCTTTCTCATGTTTCTTTTTTCTTTTGATTGTTTCATGTTTTACATGATAGCACATGTATAAACTATATTAAATTGCCTATCATTTTTGGAAGAGGAGAGGGAGCAAGGGAGGGAGAAAACTTTGGAACTCAAAATGTTGTAAAACTAAATGCTAAAAATTTTCTTGACATAATTGGAGAAAAATAAAGTACTACTTAATATTTGACAATGCTATTTCACTATAATTGGTTTCTTTTTTAATCCTAGATATTTTGCTTTATGCATTTAAAGACATCTAGAGAAGAGGTTAATAGGCTTCCCCAAAGGGCACCATGATGACATGAAAAAAAGCTAAAAACTTCTGCTGTAAAGTAATACAGATTGTCTTATAAAAGAAAGGGGTTTTTGAACAAGGGAGAATCTGTCAATAGGAGAGACAGTTCTGCCTCTTGCCTAGAGGTGACAAATAGCTTCAAGGTGGGTCTCTGATGGATTCAAAGAAACCTCTACTTATTCCCTTACTTAAGGGTTACAGCTCTATCTTATAGTACTCCAAGTGAAAAACACACAGCAACATGACATTTGCCACTCACCTTCTGACAGAGGTGAAGAACTTAAAATGCAGAAAGAGACACACATTTTCTGATATGGCTAATGTGGGAATTTGTTTTGCCAAACTGTGCAGAAATGTGTTGAGGGATTTTTTTATTGGTATATAGTGTGAAGAAAGGAGAATTGGAAGGACATATTAATTTTTTAAAAGTTTTTTTAAATAAACTGTCTTTAAAAATGATTAAGCAAAGGAAAAGAAAGATTCCTTTCACCAGACAAACCAGCTAAGTACAGGGACTTTTAAGTTTTTCTTGCTGTGAGAGGAACAAGGGGCCCTTCCAGTGCTCAGCAAAAGAAAAAGGGGCACCTCCTAACTAAAAATAAAATTATAGATAGGTGTAAGCAGGGACTTTTTTGAATCACAGAATTTGGAGTAAAGAAAATATATGTTGAAAAAATATCCTTGTCTGTGTTCTTACTTTTGAAAATGCACTCAAATTTCCAAAATTAAAGCAGACATTCCCTCTTAGAGATTTTATTAGAAAGAGGAATAACCCCTTCCTTGGCTGATTATCTTAAAGAAAAGGAATACTATTGTTAACTACTCCCTCCAGGTGATTATCTTAAAAAACAAAAAAAGGAAAATTTAACATGAAAAAAGAAAGACATTCTGTGTGCTTTTCACCACTACTTTTAAGATAGATGGGGTACTCTTGAAATGTATGTCACTCAGTCAATAAGCAAGAATTTGTTAAGTTCACTCTTAAAATGTGCCAAGCACTGACCCTAAGTAAGGGAATATAAATATCAGCAGAAAGATAGTCCTGGGCCTTAAAAAACCAAGCTGAAAAGCAGAGAAGAGGGATTGAGGAAAGAAGATGAGAGGTTGGGGGAGGGACTTGGTAGAGAAAGGCAGGTTGGAGAGGAGTGAGACATGACTGACCCAGGTGTCTTCCAGTATGGTGAAGACCTCTTTCTGTGTAGATGCCCCAAGGTAGAGAATAACTTCAATGTGTGAACAAGGGCAAGAGGTTTCTGGAGAATGGGAAAAAAAATGTCCTAAGTACAGCCCGAAGAGGAATGTGCAGTAACTTTAAGAACTATTTTAATTTTAAGAAATATCAATCAATAAACATGTTCCCTCCTTCCTTCCTTCCTCCCTTCCTTCCTTCCTTCCTTCCTTCCTTCCTTCCTTCCTTCCTTCCTTTCTTTTTCTTTCTTTCTTTCTTT
>JAQQSZ010008345.1:0-13069 GCA_028646595.1 Phalanger gymnotis | reverse complement strand
GGGGGGGGGGGGGGGAACAGGGCAACTTTTTTTTTCTGTTGCCCCGTTCCACCATTTTTCCAGTCCTCACCCCCTCCTTGATGATATTGGCTGCCTCCCAACAGTTTCTCCCTTATTTCCCCTTGCATGCCTATCTTAGTGGAGAGAGGATGTGATTTGTAGCCAGTATTTGGGTTTAAATTCTGGCTTTCCTACTTATTAGCTGTGTATGTCCATGACGTTTCAAGAAGCTTTGAGGGTTCTCTATTGCCTCTGAGATAAATGACAAACTCGTTCAATCAGTAAGCATTTATTAAGCTCCTCCTGTTTGGGAATACCAATATAATAAATGAAATAATCCATACTGGCAAGGAGCTTAGAAGACAAGTACTTATATAAATAGAAAGAACATATATACAAATAAATACAAAGTAGTTAAATACAAGGTAATTAGGGAGGGAGGATGGACTCAGAGTCCTTAACTCTATCCTGAGATGCTACAGAAGACCCCAAATATCTTGTGCTCTGAACCTCAAAGTTAAGGAGTGTTGAAGCCCCGGAGGGGCAGCACAAAGACTCAGGGGACCTAGAGCAACAGAAAGTAGGGCTGGCCACTCTGCACAAAAGCACAGCATAGGAGCAAGAAACTGGGCTTGGAACAAAGCTCCAATTCTGGAACTAAAGCTGGAGAGAGGAGTAGATTAAAGAGATACACACACGCACACTCATTGCAGATCAAGCTCAACAATTCCTGCAGGTAGAGAGACAAAGGAAAAAGTGGATTTTCCACAAGAACTACAAGAAGATGTAGAAGGAAACCATAAGTAAAAACTTCCCAAATCCCTAGAAACCAGGAAGCAGGAATAGGCTGAAGCATCCAGCCACCTTTCTCCCTACAGAGAGAGGATGAACCCAGGATGAAGAGTCAGCCATGCTTTCTCGAGCACCCCACTATGTGGATCGTCTTTGCTCAGCTATGCTTGGTTAAGTAGGGCCTTAACAACAGTGATGCCAGAAAGGGAAGAGGAGGCAACAATGTAACTTTTTTTAAAAATGCACAGAAGAGAAGGGAAGCACAGACAAGCAGAATAGGTTAGAGAGTTAACACATAGAATTTATTACACACCTTAAAAAAGAGGGGGCCATGAAGTGGAGATTCACAGGTTCATAGATACTCTTCTTTTTTGTGTTGTGCTGTTTGTAAATGGCCTTTTTTGAGTGTTTAAGTTGGGGATAAAAAATTGAAGTTGCAAAAACCAAAAATGAACTAAAAAACCCCAAAGTAATGAGGTTTCAACAAGCAAAAGAAACAAAAACAAAAAGATAGACACTACATGGATTATTAGAAAAGGACTACCCAGTTTCATACATGAAAGTAAATTTCATTCATGATTGCCTCACAGTTGGTAAATTATTTTGTCTAAGGAATTCATGTGAGTATGAGAATCAGTGGGCCAGAGACAGTGACTTGGTTTGCCTGACGTAAATTACACAGCTAGTTAGGGCACTAGGTTTTGTCTCAGGACACCCAGATTCCAATTCTAACTCTGCCTAGATGAATGATCCTAGTCCCAGACTAATGTTCTCAAGAGGTACTTCTCTCAGGCTGCAGGTCTTTTAGGGAAGGAAAAAAGAGTTTGCTGCCACCTTCTGAGAAGATCCTTGTGGAGAAGTGCTTGCATTAGCCATTGGGTGATATGATCTTAGATTTCAATGGAGACTACATCACATAGTCCAACGTTACTCCCTTAGTCCCTGCCAGATTGTAGGTTTCAGGGGCTTTCAGAAAGACCACAAATCAGCTTTTTGTCCAAACCAGTTTGTCTCCATTCATTCCTATTGTATGCCCTGGGCATGCTTCGTTTAGCTCAGTAAAAGAAATGCTACTTGCCATCATTTATATAAACTGGTTCTTGTGTATGGCAAATTATAGCAAAACGATGTTTATGCATCTTAATTCTGGTTACATGAACTTTGTATTAAGATTTGTTTGATTATAATACTGAATTGTGCATGCATGTCATCTGCCTAATTTTCATTTAAAAAAGCATTATTAATGCATTTTGCTTGTTATGCAAATTGATTTCCAGTATTCTTGTTCCTACGTGGGAACTGCCCCCCCCCCCAAACTTTCCCTTTAATAACAAAAATCTTCATTAAACCTTTAGGTGGCTAGAATATGCAACATTATAAACCCTTCACCCATTACCTTTTTACCAAGAATTTTGTTATTTAGTCATTTTCAATTGTGTCTGACTCTTTGTGACCCCATTTGGGGTTTTCTTGGCAAAGATACTGGAATAATTTGCCATTCCCTTCTCCAGTTCATTTTATAGCTGAGGAAATTGAGGCAAACAGGGTTAAGTGACTTGTTCAAGGTCACACAGCTATTAAGCGTCTGAGGCCAGATTTGAACTCAGAAAGATGAGTTTTCCTGACTCTAGGCCTGGCACTCTTATCTACTATGCCACTGAGTTGCTCACATATTTACCAAGAATGAGCGTATTCACAGAATTCCAGAGTTAGACGAGACTTCAGTGGCCCTCTAGTCCAACCTTTACCAGAAAAAAAAGCTCATTCTCCAACAAATTTGATTAAGTAATCATTCAGTCTCTGCTTAGAAACCTCCAATAAGGAGGAACACATTACCACATTACAATGGCAGTCCATTTCATTTTAGCAGTGTCCACCTGAAAATTTGTTTAAAGGAGGCAAACAGACTCGGTGATGTGTAAATCCACGTTGTTTATTCCCTTAAAGCTAGCATTCCCTTCAAGCTAGCAGCATACATACATACACGTACAGGGCCAGACAAAATCTGACTGCCTGAACAGAAGAATGAGAAAGTTTAAATACATTCTTAAAACAGTCACAACTCAGCATGTCTGTGTTACTCAATTTTATGATCTCCGTGTATGTTTAACCATGATACAAGAAATAATTTTCTAAATTGAATAGGTTGTAAATATAATAAGAGAGTAGACAAAGGGGCAATCAAAACTACAACCTAGAATTTCTGTGTTTACAGAATTAACATGCCATAACGTTACCATAACATTACCATTAACATGCCATAAAATAATATATGCCCATAGAAGAAAAAGTCACATTGTTCAAGACAGTGTCTCAGGTTAAGGGTCTCATCCTTACTGGCCAGAGGAAAGAATGTTCTTGAAGCAGCCCAATCTGGCCTTGTTGACATAGGAAGAGGTACTCTCTGAGAAAACTCAGAAAACAAAGAGGCTTAGGTCCAGGCTCTTCTTCTGGTTGATGATTAGCTCAGGCTCTGGCCCTTACTGAAGTTACCAAGTTGATATAAAATGATTATCTTTTTCTCCTTTTGGTCAAAGGCAGGCTGAAAGCTTCACCTTTAGACCAAGGAAGGTTTGGAAAAACCTCTCCCTCAGAGGTGAAGTTCTAAAAATCCTTATCTAGATGGATTTTTTCTGTGGTTGGACATCCCCAGAGATGGGGCAGCAATTGTAAAGTAATTGTAAACAAGCAGAAGGAGCAAGTTGTAAGAGGGATCAGGGTGGGGAGTAATGGGAAAAATAGAGCAACTCCGTAAAATAAGCTAAAGATACCAAAGATATTGGTAACCAGTCTTGGGGATGCAAAGGGGCTCAGGTAGGGAAAGAGATGTTCTTCATTCAGGTCTGGTCCAGCCTCTTGGGAAAACTGTCTACATCTGATGTTGTCTTTTTCAGGCACCTTTGAAACCAGAGGGCAAGGTGTCCTATGAGCTCAGATGTCCATTGGGGAGCAAGGGCAATCTTTAGATGTGACAGAGGGATCAAGGAGTCCATTTCCACAAGTTGGCAGCTATAGGAGTAGTCAGACCTGACAGGGGCTCCCAGAACACATATGATTTGATAATTGAGAGTAAACTGTCCAACATAGGTCCTTGACTAAAGGCACATAGAAATGCTTCAGTTTCCCAGCCATGCAGGGCTAAGTTCAAACAAATGCAATAAAATTTTTCTCACAATTGTATTGGCAATCAAGATGGGCTCCTAGCACTTATTCAACCAAGTGCCCTTGAAGAGTTTGGCCTTTGTTTCCTTGATTAAATTAGGAGTCTTCGATGATCTCCTTGCCTCAAGGGAAAGCCTAGTTTACATGGGTTCGAGTGAGATGTTTGTGACATCAGAGGCTTTTAGACCACATGGCTTTAAGTCGCATTTTTGTGACGATTTTAGGTCACGTGGGTGAGTCACATGTGTGACTCACCTTTGACCCTGAACAAGATATATAAACCCAGAGACTGGCTTTTTCTTTCGGAGCTCTGAGCCACAGCAGGAGTGGTGCATGACTCTGGGCCAGCTGTTGTCAAGCTCCCCGCTGAATTCAGATGTTGATGTTGCCTTGGTAACTATGAAATGTATTTGGTCTGTTTATAAATGTAAGTTTGTAATTTGTTTGTATTTGCTCTGTAGTTCAGGGTGCTGGCTTTTCTCCCTGAGCTGAGTGAATGATATTTGTGTTGGATTAAAGTAAGATTGTTGACCCCTTAACGTTGCTTTCCTTAGTAAAGCAGATCAAAAAACCTGGGCTTGCAGCATTCTGTGAGCTGGTTGTTGTTGGTTTTATACCCCCCACAGCAGCTGCTAGCCAAATTGTTGCAACAACAATTCACAGAATTGCATAATTACATTAAGTCAAGTACAGACCAAACCACTTAGATGGCTCACGATAGACTCGTGTTGAGAGGCGAGATTTACATGTCACGTGTTTACATTTACACATTATATAACCAAGAAAACTTAAACATGAACCATAAAAATCAATGCAATCATTATTAACAATGTTAACTAACACTGAGTTCCTTGTATCCCAGTTACCTATTCCCAATGTCCATTTAATTAGTACTTTTTGAATCTGGTCCCTAGATAGCCTTTCTTTGACAAAAAGGTCTTATTCTTAGGACAGTTCAAAAAGGGAGTTCTGCTTTTCTGGTTCAGGTCTAGAAGTTCCCAGACAATTCTGACAATATAAATTGGTACAATCACTTAAATTTGGTTCTCCATTTTTGAAACTTCAAAGAATTTCAGTTCATATATAATCTGCTGTTTCTGTCCTTACCTAAATCCTGTACCTGGTATGAGAATCTTTTAAAATGTGAAGGTCCAGCCATAAAATGAGCTCATCTACCTATTAAAATGATCAGATAGATACCTTAATAAAGGAGAAATAATTTTACTTTTACCACTATCTTATACAATTTTGTGCAAAAATCCAAATGTGAGATTTATTTACCAAAACATAACAAATTTTGGAAGCCAATCATATACATCTGTATATAATTCTTAGAGGAATCAATCTGATCCTGTTACTTTTCTCAAAATTTTGCTTTCCTATTTAATTAGACATCTATCACATTACATCTTTGTCTTATTACTTTTTCTAATCATCTCCTTTTGGAGGATGTCATTTCTATATTATATACATTTGACCATGAATATATGTCAAAGTTGTAAGCTACTCATTCTTGCATCCCATTATAGTAACTCAGAGATGTTCTAATATCCATCAGTATTTGAAGGAGGTATTTCAGCATGGGTGAGTTCCTGGAGTTACCTACAGTCTCAGGAGTTCTCTCTCAAAATTCCAACTAATCACTTTCCAAATTTTTTAATGATTAATCCCAGAATCTGCTAACATGGTTTAGCTCTGTCTGTTTCCACTGTAATTCCAAGTTGGCCAGACCAGAAATTACAAAGAAAAGTTTCATTTGCTTCCCTAGCTGCAGTCCTTAGAAATCTTTTGCTGCCTATATTTTAAATTTTACAAAGTAATAGACTCATTCACAGCACACACACTCACACACACACACACACACACACACACACACACACTGACAAATTGACAATTAACAGGACATATACAAACTGAGCTCAGAATTTAACAACAGAAAGGGAATTAGAGGCTTGCTAGAAATCCTCATCATGAATTGGCTATTATTATTTTGAGGAAAGGGGGTTGAGGAATTTGCAAGGATCTAAGACGTGACAGGGTAGGAGTGGATGGGAGTCAGTTCCTGAAACCTTTGCTTGGAGCACCTCTGTGGTGTTTGAGGGAAGCCTTGGTGTCCATGATGTTTCTAACTTTCCATAACCTCCATCCAGAGTGTAGCTGTCCTCCTCAAAAACAGAGCCCTTAATGGAAGGATGGGGGAGGGGGGTAGAGGAGGCAATGGCGGCTCAGCAAAGTTATCCTCCTTAGGGCTAGGGCAGGTAAGGGAAGGGGAGGAGGGAGGGAGTAATGACAAAGTGCCATTATCTTCCCCAGAATCAGAGCGTTTAAGGGAAGGGAGGGAGGAAGGAAGCAAGGCATAGGGCAAAAAGAGTGGAGGAACAGCTACAGCTGGAGTTGTAGAACGAGAAGGGAGAGTGAGGTGGAGGGAATTAGCCAATACTGGCCGTGATACTGAAGCAGCTTTGCAAGCCTGCCTTTCGTTAGCGCTCAGCCATCTCAGCAAACCCATGGTGAAAACATTCCCTCTCCTAGCTAGATGTTTTATTGGCCTTTAAACTTAATTTGGTTTTAAGATAAAGTAACTTTGATGGGTCCAAAAGAGCCCTATCATGGCCAAAATAATTTGGGGCTGTCTTTAGTTAACTGACACTAGCGCTGCCAATACTTCTACTAATTTCCAAAGATCGATCTGCAAAGGGCATCTAATCAATCCAAAGCGACTTAACATGAATTGGTCCCCGCCCCCAGAGCTAGCCCAAAGGAAACTACGGACTCCAACCAAGCTAGTGGGAGTCCTTTGGAAGCTGGGAATAGAGAGAACTTACCCACCCCGTCAAGGCCAAGACTCTAGGAAAAAAATGAATTCTGAGGTGCCTGAGTCTAGAGTTGGCAAGGTTGGGATACTGTTCTGCCATTCCATCAATTCCACCCAAGTCACAGCACTGTAACTGTCAACCTGAAAGTTTGGTTAAAGGAGGCAGACAGGCTCGGTCATATGTAAATCCGTATTGTTTATTCCCTTCAAGCTAGCAGCATACATACATACATGTATGGGGCCAGACAAAATCTGACTGCCTGAACAGAAGAATGAGAAAGTTTAAATACATTCTTAGAATAGTCATAACTCATTATGTCTGTGTTACTCAGTTTTATGATCTCCATGTATTGTTTGACCATGATACAAGAAAGAATTTTCTAAATTGAATAGGTTGTAAATATAGTAAGATAACAGAGTAGACAAAGGGTCGATCGAAACTACAACCCAGCATTTCTGTGTTTACCATTAACATGCCATAACATAATATATGCCCATAGAAGAAAAAGTCACATTGTTCAAGACAGCGTCTCAGGTTAAGGGTCTCATCTTCACTGGCCAGAGGAAAGAACGTTCTTGAAGCAGCCCAATCTGGCCTTGTTGACACAGGAAGAGTTACTCTCTGAGAAAACTCAGACAACAAAGAGGCTTAGGTCCAGGCTCTTCTTCTGGTTGATGATTAGCTCAGGCTCTGGCCCTTACCGAAGTTACTGAATTGATATTAAATGATTATCAGCAGTAATTGTTGGGACATTTTCCTTACATCAAGTCTAAATTTTTCTCTTTGCAGCTTCTACCCCTTGCTTCTATTTTGGCCCTCTGGAATAAAACAGAATGTGTGTGCATGTGTTTATGTATATATAAGCATGTATATATTTATTAATGATGTCTCTATCTTGGATACTAAACCCTTGTCGGAGAATTTGATATCAAGATTCTTTTTTCTCATTTAGCCACTTCCTTCTTATCCTAGGTGCATTAATTTTATCTGTGCAGAAGTCTTTCAGTTTCATGTAATCAAAGTTGTCTATGTTGTCTTTTGTAATTGCTGCTATAGCCTGTTTGGTTAAGAATACATCTCCTATCCATCACTATGAGAGGTGTATGATCTGTTTCTCTTTTAATTTTTTTCAACCCAATCTTTAATATAAAGATCACATATCCATTTAGAATGTAATGTGGAATAGGGTAGAAGGTGTTGGTCTAAGCCTAGTTTCTGCC
This sequence comes from Phalanger gymnotis, assembly GCA_028646595.1. NCBI lineage: Eukaryota > Metazoa > Chordata > Mammalia > Diprotodontia > Phalangeridae > Phalanger > Phalanger gymnotis. Next base: position 5,079 of record JAQQSZ010008345.1, on the reverse strand, counting down.
AGATTGCTCTCTAGTTTTGCCACCAGATTTTTATCAAATAAAGAGTTCTTTCCTAGTTAATTTATGTTATCAAAGTAATTAAGTTCCATTGTTTCTGCTTTTCCCTTGTATCTACTATTCTACTTTTTAGCCAATACGAGATGGTTTTGATGACTGTTTATAAATAGTTTGAGCTCTGGAAGTGCTATTCCCCTTTGTCCCTAATTCTTTTCATCATTTCTCTTAATATTCTAGATTTTTTTTTCCAAATGAACTTTGTCTTTATTTTATCAAGTTCTAGAAAGCTTCCCCTTGGTAATTTGACTGATATAGTATTAAAAGTATTAATTAACTTTGGTAGTGTTTTATATTATTCTTATCATTTTTATTATATTGACATAGCCCAGCCATGAGTACTGAATACTCTTCTAGCTATTTAAGTTGTTCTTTATTTCTTCAGGAAGCATTTTGTAAATGCATCTATTCAAGTCTTCTGTGTGCTTTGGTAAATCAATCCAGATACTCTATGTATTTTGTTGTTATTTGGAATGGGATTTCCCTTTCTATTATCACTTCTTGGATTCTGTTATTATAGAGAAATGTTACAAATTTTTGAGAGTTTATTTTGTAGCCTGCAACTTTGCTGAAGCTCTTGTCTTAGTTTCTTTGCTGATTCTCTAGGATTTTCCAAGTATACCATCACATCATCCCCAAATAGGGATAGCTTTATCTGTTTTATCTAGCTTTGTGCTTTTACTTTCTTTCTCTTATTTGTTGCTAGAATTTCCAGAACTATATCAAGTAATAAAGAGGAAAGTAGGCATGCTTGATTTTCTCCTACATTTACAGGAAAAGGTTCTAGTGTATCCCCATTGCATAGGATACTTGTTTTGGATTTAAATGGATACATTTTATGATATTAAAACAAAAGTCCTTCTGCCTATACTTTGTAGTTTTTCTGAAGCATAAATGCATCTTGTATTTTGCCAAAGGCTTTTTCTGCATCTATTGAGATAATTTACATGGTATTGGGTGTTTTTGTTTTCAATATGATTAATTATGTTTATTCTTTTCCTAATATTGAACTATCCTTGCATCCTTGGTACAAATCCAATTCAGTCATAATGAATGATTTCTTGGATAAATGGCTGAGGTCTGTGGAACTTATTCCTTGCTCAGTACTCAGTGAGGGCACCATTTGCTCGTGACTGTTCCTCTCTGCCCTTGATCTGTGACCTGGAACTGGAGGATGGGTGACAGGACTTCCAGAAGAAGCCTGTTTCTGCCCCCAGCCCTAGTTCAGGGGCCCTCTGGGATCTTGTTCTGTCCCAGTGCCACCTGCCCTGGCATTCTATCTCAATTCCCTTTCCATCCCTTGGTGCTGGAATGCTCCCTGTTCCCACCACTAACTCAAGCTCCTGGCCAGACCCTGACTGCCCCAGTATCCGAAGATTTCTTTATCTATCTTCCTAAGCTTCTATGTCCTAGAAAAATGACTCACTGTTATTTTTTCTCGGCTTCATAATTTGGTCTAGAGCACTTTCTAGATTGTTGTGGAGGAAGTGTTCTGGGTGAACTAGGCAAAACAAAAAAAAAAATACTTCTTTCACTCCACCATCTTGATTCTGCCTCTAGTATTCTTCCTAAGAATGTTTTAAATATCTATTTACTCTTGAATGCTCATGTTTTTCACTTATGGTTTAGCTCAGATTTGGAGGGTTGGTCACCTTAGGCTGCATCCAAAGAGCAATGAAGCTATCTTTACAATATTGTCAGTAATTGTATAAATTGTTCTCCTGCTTCTGCTCAGTCACTTTACATCAGTTCATACAAGTTTTCTTAGGTTTCTCTGAAACCATCCCCTTCATTCTTTCTTATAAGCACAATAGTATTCCATCACATTAATATACTACAACTTGTCCAATCATTCCCTAATTGATGGGTATCCTGTTTCCAATTCTTTACCACCACAAAAATGCTGGTATAAGTTTTTTTTCATATGGATGCTTTCTCCCTTTCTTTGATCTCTTTGGAGTATAGACTAGTAGCAGTATTACTGGGTCAAAGAATATGTACAGTTTAAATAAATTTGGGGACATACTTCCAGATTACTTTCCAAAATGGCTGAATCATTTCACAGTTCCATGAACAGTGCATTAATGTACCTGTTTTCCCAAACTCCCTTCAACTTTCATCATTTTCATTTTTTTGGTCAATTTGTTCATTTGATGGCTGTAATACCTCAGAGTTATTTTAATTTGCATTTCTATGATTATTAGTGATTTTGAGTATTTTTAACATGACTATTGATAGACAATTTCTTTCTCTGAAAAGTGCCTGTTTGTATTCTTTGACCATTTATCAATTGGTGAATGGCTCTAATTCTTATAAATTTGAATCAATTCCATATATATATACATATATGCATATATATATATAAGATATATATATATCTTAGAAATGAGACCTTTATTAGAAAAATTTGTGCAAAGTTTTTTTTCCCCATTTACCTACTTCTCTTATGATTTTTGCTGCATTTGCTTTGTGTAAAAACTTTTTCATTTTATGTAGTCAAAATTGTCCATTTTACCTCCAGTGAACTTCTCTATCCCATTTTTGGTCATATATCATTCCATTATCCATGAATATGAGAGTTAATTTCTTCTTTTCTACTCTAACTTGTTTATGATGTCGCCTTTTATGCCTAAGTTATGCATCCAATTGAAGCTTGTTTTGGAATACAGTGTGAATGTTGGTCGATATTCTAGTTTCTGCTGGAATGCTTTCTCATTTTTCCCAATTTTTTTGTCAAACAGTGAGTCCTTCATTCCACTCCATAAAAGCAGAGATCTTTGGGTTTACCAAACACTAGGCTACTATGTTCAATTACTTCTAAATATTATATACCTAATCTTTTCCACTGATCAACTTTTCTATTTTTTATTGAAAAAAATTGTTCTGATGATTGTGGCTTTATAGTATAATTTAAGATCTGGTACTGTTAGGCCCCATTCTTTTCCATTTTTTTTTTTTGTTAATTCCCTTGAGATTCTTGACCTTTTGTTCTTCCAAATGAATTTTGTTGTTATTTTTCCTAGTTGCATAGAATAATCTGTTGGTAATTTGGTTGGTTTGGTACTGAATAAGTAAATTGACTTAGGTAGTATTGTTATTTTATTCTATTGTCTCAGTCTACCCATGAGTAATTGATATTTTTCCAATTATTTAGATCTGACTTTGTGTAAAGACTCTTTTGTAACTGTTCCTTTATTGTCTACATGTGTCTCAGCAGGTAGACTCCCAAATATTTTACACTTTCTTCAGTTATTTTTTTTAATTTTTTTATTGACCAGAACACAAACACTGAATAAAGAAAAGAAACAAAAATGTATCATAAACTTAAATATTGAAACTTAAATGCAAAGTAAAAAAGAAAAAAAGCATGTCATGTGCATAGCAGAACATAAGAGAGGATTCAAAGTATGTAACAATAAATTTTCATTTCAAGAAAGCCTGTATGATAAATAATACACCTTGTGTTGAGAATTGTCCATCTTTGCTTTCTTGTGTTTTGTTCTCTGCTGTGCACTTTTAAACTTTATTCTTTCTTTCCCTTCCCCCACCACCCCTGAAGGCTACAATATAATTTAGCTATGTTTCTCGATATATACATACACATACAGATATATACATACACTTATACATATATACATGCATATATAAACATACTCTACTCCTGATCTTTGTTTTTATGTTTGTCTTGTTTCCTATTCCTCCTGCTTCCTCTACTTTACCCACTATATCGCCCTCCCATTACTGGCCTACTCCCTTCCTCCACCAACCACCCTGCCCTCCTATTACCTGCCTTTCCCCCTTCAAGGATCGCTCCCCTATCGTCTTATTCCCATTGATCTAAACACCCTTTATTGTTCCCTCATTCTCCCTTCTGGAAATCCTTTCCTTTTCCTAATCCCTCTCTTGTCCTCTCCCCCCTCCTTATAACCCTACCATTTTATTTCTTCTAGATTTAGAAGACTTTTATACTCTTCTAAATACATATGTATTTTTCCCTTTTAAACCCATTCCCGATGAAAGTAGGTTGCCAAAACTACCAGCCCCCCCTCCCCCATCTAAATCCTCTGTATAATTTCTTCTTCTTGAACCTCTTTTGTATAAAATAGTTACTCTTTTTAGCTGTTTCTAAATGGTTTTACTTTTTAAATTCATGTCATAGTCAGGTTTATCTCCCTCTTTCTTATGAACTCAACAATTATTAATAAGAATGTTATACATACATTTTATATTTTATGTTATATAAAAGGTAAACAGTCTGTTCTTATGAATCCCTTAAAGTCAGCCTTTGGTATGTACGTTGTATTTCTCTTGGTTCTTCTATGTCAAATCTTCTATTAAGTTGAGGATTTTTTTTTAACAAAGTCTTGAAAGCCTGAATTTAAAGGGTATGATATTTTTGACTAGAGCTCCAGGCCTTTTGCTCTCCAATATATTGTGTTCCAAGACCTGTGGTTCTTTAATGTCTCTGCTGCTAGGTCTTGTGTAATTCTAATTGTGGCACCATCATGTTTAAATTGTTTTAATCTTGGTGCTTTTAATATTTTATCCTTGAGCTGGGGGTTTCAGAACTTGACTATGATGTTCCTATGAGTTTTCCTAATAGGATCTCTTTTAAGTGGTGTGTGATGGATTTTTTCTATTTCTACTTCACCGCCTTGTTCTAATGCTTCAGGACAATTTTCTTTAATTATTTCTTGTATTATTGTATCAAGATTCTTTTTTTTTGATCATAACTTCAGTTACTCCAATTATTTTTATATTTTCTCTTCTTGATCTATTCTCCAAATCTATTGTTTTTCTTAGATGTTTCACCTTCTCCTCTATTTTTTCATTATTCGTGTTTTGTTTAATTATTTCTTGATCTCTTATAATTTTACTGGCTTCATTATGCCCAATTCTACTTTTCAAGGTGTCATTTTCCTCCTTGAGATTCTTTTCAGTATTTTTTTGAGTCTCTTTTAGGAAGTCATTGACTTGTTTTTCATGGTTTTCTTGCATCCTTCTCATTTCTCTTCCCAATTTTTC
>JAQQSZ010008344.1:0-13069 GCA_028646595.1 Phalanger gymnotis | reverse complement strand
CTTTTGCCATTTGAGTTAGTCTATTTTTAAGGTGTTGTTTTCTTCAGTATATTTTTCAGTATTTTTTGTGTCTCCTTTAGCAAGTCATTGACTAGTTTTTCATGCTTTTCTCTCATCCTTCTCATTTCTCTTCCCAATTTTTCCTCTATTTCTCTAACTTGCTTTTCTAAATCCTTTTTGAGTTCTTCCATGGCCTGAGACCAGTTCATGTTTTTCTTGGAGGCTTTTGTTGTAGGCTCTTTGACTTTAATTTCGTCTGGCTGTATGTTTTGGTCTTCTTTGTCACCAAAGTAAGATTCCAAAGTCTGAGACTGAATCTGGGTGTGTTTTCACTGCCTGGCCATGTTCCCAGCCAACTTACTTGACTCTTGAGTTTTCCAGCAGGGTATGACTGCTTGTAAAAAGAACTATGGTCCAAGCTTGGGGGGATGCGCCAGCTCTGCTGCACCAGCACTCCTCCTTCCCCAAGAACCCCCAACTTGGACTGGACCCCACTCTTGCTCTGATAGGCCACTTAATTCTTCCCACCAGGTGGGCCTGGGGCTGGAAGCAACTGCAGCTGTAGTTCTGTAGCTGCCACACCTCCTCTGCCCCTGGGGAAGTGGCTGGACCGGAACTCTATCACCCTGTCCCTAGCAGCTTTTCCCACTAACCTTCTCTGTTGTCTTTGGTGTTTGTGGGTTGAGAAGTCTGGTAACTGCTGCAGCTCATTGATTCAGGGCGCTAGGGTGCACTCAGCCTGCCTCCTGGTGTGGTTGGTCTGCACCACCTGCGGTGGGCTCTGCTCCACTCTCAGCTCCATGTGCGAAAGACCTCACCCAGCAACCATCCAGGCTGTCCTCAGCTGGAGCCCTGCTTCCCTCTGCTATTTTGTAGGTTCTGCAGTTCTAGAATTGGTTCAGAGCCATTTTTTATAGGTTTTTGGAGGGACTTGGCGCGGGAGCTCATGCTAGTCCCTGCTTTCCAGCCCAGAACTGTCCTTTTAACAAAGAATTTAAAGGGGGAGAAAGGGAAGAGGAAAATTGCAAAACTGATCATTACATCCCCCCAAATCTGACATGTTCAAAGTTCCATACCTGTGAACCCCACTACCTCTTTAAAGATGCAGAGAAGTGTCTTCTCATATTTCTTTTTTGTGGTCATTCTTTACAAATTTGCAACCTTCATTTTTAATTGGTTTTGTGTTTCATGTTCTTTTTATGTTGTCTTCAGGTATATTTTTAATACTAGGCTCTGCTTTCTTCATTTTACATCAGTTCACATAACTCTTTCCTTGATTTTAGTATTTGTATTTTTCATTTCTTACAGCAGGGTAACACTCCATTACATTTATGGACCACAGTTTGTTGAGCCGTTCCTTAATCAGTGGGAATCTATTTTGTTTCCGGTTGTTTGCTACCATAAAGTTCTGCTTAATTTCGCTGTACATATAGCCTTTCTTTTTGCCATTATCATTTGGGGGGAGTATATGCCTAGCATTGGAATCTCTGGGTTGTGGGTATTTTTGCTATTTCATTTGCATAACTCTAAATTGCCTTTTAGAAGAATTTTAGTAATTTACAGCCCCACCAGCAATACGATAGTGCAACCCCACGAGTGTTGACTAGTCTCATTTTGTTCATCTTTATCAATTTGTTGGAGATGATGTAAAACCCAAGGTTGTTTTGATTTTCATTTCTCTTATTATTAGTGATTTTAAATGTTCTTTTATATTGTTGAAATTTGCATATCTTCACATGAAGATTTCATATCTTTTGACTGCTTACCTATTAGACAATGATGGGTTTTATATATTTGTTAGTTGTCTGTATTGCTGTTGTGTTTATTCTTCCTTCTCGAAGAGCACTATGACATCAGGGAAATGATGACATGACTTGCACTTGACTTTGATTTGAGGGAGGGAGGGCTGTGCAAGGTCACCAGCCTCACTTTCTGCTCCAGAGCCATCTGGGTCCAGTGGCCTGATATTCACCAGGACGACTGGAAGTGGCCCAGGATGCATTAGGAGATCCTGGCCCTTTTAGGCTAAGGTCTTTTCAGGTACTCACTTTAAGTGAGGTAACGTCCATTCAGTGAATAGTTGTCTTTATAGCTTGGATGTCAAGCCCTTATGAGAGATATTTAACAAGAAAAAAATTCTATCCCAGTTGACTTATTCCCTTCTTGATGAGTTTTTTATTGATATCATTTGTTTTTCTATCAAAATTTATCACAGTATATATTCACCTCCCCTCTCCCAGAAAGCCATCTTATATTTCTCTGATATTTTTTTAAGGAAAGAGGAAAAAAATCAGTCAAACTGATGAATACATCAAAAAAGACTGGAGATATATGTATTACTCCACACTTGTGCACCTCCCACCTCTGGAAAGGAATTGGGATGGGTGTGTCTTCTTTCTCTTTTTGTGGGCCTGATTAGTCTTTGTAATTTTGCAACATTCACTTTCCATACTTTTCTATATTAATCTTATTTATCATTTCTTCTAGCATAGTAATATTCCTTTTAATTCATGTATTGCAATTCGTTCAGTCATTTTCCTGTTGACTGGTATTTATTTTGTTAACCATTCTTTGCTACTACAAAAAATAATATTGTAAATATATTGGTGTATGTTGGGGCTTTCTTATTGTCAGACTTTGAGGTGTGTGGGAAAGGGCATGAACATTTTAGTCATTTTGTTTGCTTAATTCCAAATTGCTTTTCAAAATTGGTTGTGTTTATTTACAGTCTGATAATGCACTAGTGTTCCTATTTTCTCACCTCTTTGATATTAATTTTGTTGGTGCAGAAGCTTGTGAGTTGCATGTAATCAAAATTTATTTATCTTTTCTAATTGTCCGTATCTCTTGTTTGGTTAAGAATATATGGTCTAATACAGCTAGCATTTATAAAATGCTTTAAGATTTGCAAAGCACTTTACAAATATGCCATCTCCTTTAACAGCCTAGGGAGGTAGTGCTTTCTAGATGAGGAAACTGAGGCAGAGAGAGCTTAAGAAACTTGCCCAGGGTCATTATACAGCTACTAAGTATCTGACCATGGATTTAGATTCAGGTCTTCCCTACTTCAGCTCCAGCACTCTCCATCATACCACCTAGCCTCTTCTAGCAATAGCTGAAAATTACCTGTTTCTCTTCTAATTTTTTAACACTATGATCTTTAATTGCAGGTTACATAGCCTTTTTGAATTATTGTAGAATATGTTGTAAAATATTGGTTTAAGCCTAATTTCTGTCAGATGGCTTTAAATTTTTTTTCCTGGAAGATAGGGAATCAGATAGGGAATACTTCCTAGGTAATTTATATTTTGGGTTTATTGAACACTGAGTTATTAAGTTCCATTATTGTCGATTCTCCCTTGTACAGTATATTTCATTGATCTTCTTTTATGTTTTTTAAAAACTACTATGAAGTGGTTTTGATGATTGCTGCTTTATTGTAATCTAGTGAGAGATATAGAAGTGCTATTTCCTCTTCCTATTGTTTCCATTATTTCTCTTAATATTTTATATCTTTCAATGAATTTTGTTTAATTTTTTTTCTAGCCCTGTAAAAAGTATCCATTTAGGAGTTTGGCATGGAATTAAATCTGTAAATTACCTTTAGTAGTATTATCATTTTTATTACATTATGGTAGCCCACAGATAAGCACTGAATAGTCCTCTAGCTGCTCCGAATAGTCTTCTATTTAAATTTTTTATTTCTTTAAGGAGCACTTTGTAATTGAATCAGTTATCAAGTATTATCATCAATCAAATAAAATCAAGTATTGAGTACGCTTTGGTAGATTTACACCCAAATATTTTATGTATTTTGTAGTTTTTTAAAATGAGATTTCTCGGTTATTTTCTTTTGGAGCTTGTTATATAGAAATATTACTTAATGTTTTATGAGTTTATTTTTTAGCCTTCAACTTTACTAAAGCTGTAAATTATTCCAATTAATTTTCCTTGTTTATTTTCCCCGGGGTTTTCTAAGTTAGAGGTTCTTACTGTTTTTTTAAAAAGTTTTTGATAACTATATTTCAATAGAATTGCTTTGCTTTGAAATCTTCATTATTATTATTATTATTATTATTATTTCAAATTGTGTGCATTTAAAAACATTACTCTGTGAAGGAGGTCTATAAGCTTCACCACACTTGACAGAGGTGGGGTTTATGGCACCAAAAAGGTTAAGAACCACAGTTTTCTAATTAAACTGTCATGCAATCAACATAATTTTGTCTCCTCTTTGCCTATCTTTATGCCTTTAATTGCTTCTCTTATTGCTAGCATTTTTAGGATTATATCAAGTAATAGTAGGGCAAGTCGGCATCTAGTCTACTCCTATAATTATTGGGAAAGCTAGTATATCCCCATTGCACATGATGATTGATTTTAGTTTTAGGTGGTTATTTTTTATTATATTAAAAAAAGATCCCTTTCTGCCTGTACTGTGTAGAGTTTTGTTTTGTACAAGGCCCTTTCAGCATATGTTGAGCTAATCTTATGCTTTTGAATACTTTTATTTTTAATATAATTATATTGTTTTACTAATGGTAAACCATTTGTGCCTTGCTTGTGTAAATCAAATTTGGTCATGATGGATGATTTCTTATATTGGATATATTGTTGTAGTCTTACAGGATTATATTTAACATTTTTGAATTGGTATTCATTAAGATATTGTTTTATAGTTTCTACTTTAGTTAACCTTTTCCTGCCATATGTGTAAGACTGGATTTGTCTCCTAAAAGTCATTTGGTCCAGTGTTTTCTCAATCTTGGAGGATAATTTATATGGTATAGGTATTACTTATTCTTTAAAATTTAATAGAATTGTCCTGTAAATCCCTCAAGACCAAAATTTTTTCCCTGATAATTCCTTTGTAGGTAATTCTATTTCCTTTTCTGGAAACAAAAAACTGGATCATTTAAGATTTTTATCAGGTGTTCTATATGACTATTTTATATTTTTGAAGTTAATCCCCTTTTTCTTGTGTTGTCAATTTTGTTGGCATAAATGTATGGTACTTTCCTTTTCCTTAGACTAGGTCTTCCTATCTCTTCCCCCACTGAAAGTGGAAAGGCTATTTATTCATAGGCCCACTACTGATAGACTTAGGAGCTTTGACCTGACTATTTCTGTCAGGGGCAGAAGTTAATGCCCCTCATTAGGCAGCCTGGAGGCTCCCACTCCAGAGTAGCTATTGGTGCTGAACCTGATGACACTGGATCAGCCTAGTACTGCAACTTTGAACTACTATGCTCAAGAAATACATCAGGCTTGGAGTCCTTAAGTAGTAGAAATTACAGGTGTGTGCCACCATGCCTGGCTAGTAGTTTATCACTTTTAATTTATTCTGGTTTTATTATAGTTATACTTTTTAAATTTTGTTTTGTCGATTTGATTTTCTGCCCTCTTTATTTTAATCAGGTCCACTCAAAGGTTACTAATTTTCTTAATCTTTTTGAAGAACCAGCTTTTAGTTTTTATCATTCTATAGTCTTAGTTTTCCAATTATCTGTTTCTCCTCTAATCTTCAAAATCTTCCCCACACACACACTATTTTTTCTTTTTTTTTTTTTAAGGTTTGTTTTCTGTGTTTCTAGTTTTTAAAAGTCAATGTTCAGTTTATTGATACCTTTCTATTTTGTTAACATATTTTTAGGGAAGTAATTTTCCTCTCAGGATGTTTTAAGGGTGTTTCAGAAATTTGGTATGTTATCTCATCATTATTTTATTTTACATAATTTAAATATTTATTCTTTGATTCACATATTAGGATTTTATTACTACTGATTTAGAGTATTTCCTATCATTAAAAATTGGTTACAGTTTTTTAATGAGCTGGTTGTTCATATCCTTTGAGCACTTATCTATTGGGAAATGGCTTTTGGTTATACTTGTCAGTTTATATATTTTGGTTACCAATTTTTTTAATGATTGCTGCCTTATAATATAGTTTTAGGCCTATAAGTGCTATTGTCCTTTCATTCCTGCTTTTTAAACTTATGTCCCTTGCTATTCTTAAAGATTGTTTTTCTTGCAGAAGGATTTATTAACATGATGGATCCTAGAAATACTTTCATGGCCACAATTTTTTTAAAAAGAACATAAATAAGTGGTAGGTAATTCTCATTACAAATTACACCTATATCTCTTTATTGAAGTAACCGTATGTGGAACTTTTAAAAAAAGTCTTTTGCTCATTACTGAGGGTATAGCCGGTTAAAAATCTGTGGTTGTGTTGACTTGAGTATTCCCTCCACTGACACATACACAACTCCTCTACATCTTAAGGTCATATTTAACAGTTGCTACATGGCCAAGGGGTGGGGGAGTACTTTTAGCCTTATAGTGATGAGTTTTTCATATTTAAGATTGATCCTCAGATAAACTTGCTGGATCTGTACTTGAACATTTTCTAACCTATTAGGATCTATAGGACTATTTTTTGGGGTAAATTTTTTTTATTATGAACTTATGAATTAACAAACATTAATATTTTCTTATACATAGAACAGTAAATGTATTGCATGTGAAAGTGAATCTACCATGTACAGCTTGTTTTTTAGAGGACTTATTATACTTTTAAGTAGGAATCCATTGGTACTACTGACACTGCCCTTCTTATCTCTGTCCTCTTCTGAACTTTCTTCTGCTTTCTGAGTATTCGAAAACCTTATCTTTTTTTCCCCTATCACTACCCTCAACTCCTCACTACCTCTTAGTTCCCATATAGAAGCCCTTCTTTCTGACAGTCAAGCAAGACAAATTTGCATTGTGTTGAGTGTGCTCAAAAATGTATGTCTCATGCTTTACCTAATTTTAATGTTTTATCACTTCATTGGCAAGAATGGGGAAGCATGCTTTAACATCAGCTTTCTGAAGTTGCTGTTTCATTGATCAGAGTTCTTTAAGTCTTTCAGCATCGTTGTCCTTTAGTATTGTAATCAATGTTTTCATTGTTTTCCTCCCTTCACTTCATTCTACATTAGTTCATGCAAATCCTCCCCAGTTTCTTTGAATTTATCATTTTTTAAAGCACAGTAGTATTCTGTTACATTCTTATACAATAACTTTTTCAGCCATTCAACAATTATGAGGCACCTCTTTAGTTTCCTATTCATTGCTACAATTAAAGGTACTACTTTAAATATTTTTGTACATATGGGTCCTTTCCCTCTGTCTTCAATCTCTTTGGAGTATAAGTGGTATCCTTGGGTCAAAGGGTATGAAACAATTTCATGACTTTTAGGTTATAATTCAAATTGCTTTCCAGAATTATTGGACCACTTCACATGTCTACCAACAGTGAATATATCTGTGTGTTTGCCCTCCCACAGCTCCTCCAGTGATTGTCATTTTCCTTCACCTCAGTGACCAGAGACCATTGGTTCTGGAGTTGGCCCCTCTTAAGTCATTAATCTACACCCACACAGGTTTCACACCTGATAGGACTTTGGGCCTGGGGCTTAGCACTTAACAGCTGAAAGTACTTTCACTCAAGGTAATTTATTTTTGGGGGAATAGCTCTAGCACTTATGTATTTTTAAGGCTGTCTCAAAAATCTTGGTTCAATTTTAACCTAATAAAGCTTTGTTGTAAAGCTTTATATGTTTATAAAGGACATCTCTTATAGTAGCTTAAAACTAACTGCACTAAAGCTTTTGGTATATCCTACATAACTTCAATACCAGACTTTTATTAGAGAAACTTGCTGCAAAGATAACTTTTCCCGTTTAACTGTTTCTCTTCCAGTTCAGACTCATTGCTCTTGTGCAGAAGACTTCAATTTTATCTAATCAAAATTGCTCTTTTTATTCCTGGGAGCCTTTCTGTCTTTTGTCAGTAACTCTACCCCTTCCCTGTAGCTGCAAAAGTTATCTTCACTTCTAATTTGTTTATGATAAGACCTTTTTATATCTAGGTTGTCATTTATTTGAAGATTATTAAGGCATATGATATGATATACGGTCATAAGCTGAATTTCTCCTGGAATATTTTCTGATTTCTCAGCAGTTTAGGTCATATAGTAAGTCGATTATTCTTGTAGTTAGTGTCCTCATATTTATTGAGTTCTGTGCTATTATGTTCAGTTTGCCTCCGTATCTTCTGTAACTTGTCTATACCGCTGATCAGCTTTTCTATTTTTTAAGTACGGCTAGGTAATTTTTATAATTATTGTTTTGTAGTATAGTTGGAACTCTGGTACTATTAGACCCTCTTCTTTCCCACCACTTTTCATTATTCCATGTAGTCTAATTCTGTAAAGTAATACTTTGGTTGTTTAGTACGGTATTGAATAAATTTAGGCAGTGTTGTCATTTTTATTATGTTGGCATGTGTGAACATTATTTTATGTTATTGATTTGGTGTCATGTTTATAGTTTTCCTAATGTAGATAATATTACCTGCATCCCTGGTATGAATACAACCTGTTCTTGATATATAATCTTTTTAGTGTGTTGGTATAGTTGCTTTTCTAAATGCTTTATTCATTATTTTTACATTAATATTCTTTAGTGATATTGGTATATAATTGTTCTGAACTTAACAAATATCAACTATGAGTACTTTCCTATACCTAGGAGAATGGGGAGGGATGTATAAGAAACTATGAATTTCTATTGTGTGTAACTGGCTTTTCTTTTGAAATGTAATGAATTCAGTATGTTACTTTCAAAGCTGTCCCATTTGTTTAGATTCCTTTTGGCTTCTCTGTATTTCATAAACATGTTTTAATGTTCTATTATTTATTCTTTTGGGCAGCCTTATCCCTAGCTACTCTTTCCCCCTCTACTCCCTGCCACTCCTTAAGTAAAAAAAGAGAAAAACAAAGGCTTTCTAGTCAAGCAAAACAAATTCCTATATTGGCTATTTCTGAAAATGTATAACATTCTAAATCTTGAATCTTTCACACTCTGTAAGTGAGCAGTATGCTTCATCAGTCCTTTGGAATCATAGTTGGTCACCGCATGGAACAAAGTTCTTAAGTCTCAAAGTTTTGTCTCTCTGATGTTGTTATTACTATATAAATGGTTCTGATTCTGCTCACTTTACTCTGCATCAATTCATATAATTCTTAGCAGTTTGGTAAGATGTGTATGTTCCTTTCTATTTCCATTTACCAATCACCAGAGATCTAAGACATCTAACTTTTTAATAAAATTCCGTTTAGGTCCTTAGTTTATTTCTTGTTTATATTTTTGCTAGATTCGTTTAGGTTTGAAAAGGGACACGTTGAGGTCCCTAATTATTACTTTTTTAAATTTTACCATAAGTCATTTAATTTTTCTTTTAAAAACATAGATGAATAGATGCATTCATTTAGTACGTATTTATCACATAAGCTGCTTATCTCTTTTTTACTGTTGCCTTATCTGATTGCCGCCATTACTTAAAAAAAAGAAAACTCTTGAAGCACAATAGCATTCTATGTCTGACTCTTTTAGCTTTTTGTGAATTTTTTTTGTTTCATATGTTGTGTGAACAACATTTTTGAATTCTGCTTTCTAATCCATTCTTTTGTTGTTCTTCAGTCATTCAGTTGTGTCCCAGTCTTCGTGAGACCATAGACCATAGCACACCAGGCCCTTCTATCCTTCATTATCTTTCAAAGTATTCCAAGTTTATGTTCATTGTTTCCGTGACACTCTCTGTCCATCTCATCCTCTGATGTCCCCTTTTCCTTTTGCCTTCAATCTTTCCCAACATAAGGGTCTTTTCCAATGAGTTTGTGACTGATAATTGTGCTTAACTCTTGTCATATATTCTTATGTTTTACCCTCTCCTTACTTCCCACTCCTCTCTTCATAACAAAGAAGGTAGTGAAAGAAAGGAATTTGAACCATACTAGTAATCTATATTTTAAATTTCTCATCCTTGTCCTTTTCCTCTCTTCTCTCTGCCTAGTCTAGTTGTTGATTATTGATACTCATACTTTCTGTCCTTTTGTTCCACGCCCCACCCCCTCCACCTTTACAGTCAACTCTCTGCAGTTTGTTTTGCTTGTGACTGTTTCCTCCCTGACTAAACATTCCTCTCTTTGTCCCTAGCTATTACTCTGGTATCTTTCTACATTAAACTTTTTTTTGTGTGTTTCAACCCTCTTTTTCTCAGTTCGGATAATAGGGAGCTTCATGAGGAGTCCTCTCCTTTCATTCCTTCTTCATTTTGATATATCCTTTTCTTGACACATCTCCATTATGAAAAATAGCAAATCCTTTCCCCTTCTTCCACTATTCATTCCTAGCAAATCCCTTTCCCCCTTCCTCTTTTCTCTAATAAAACAAATAATATGGAGCTCAACCTTCAGGCCCTGTGTTTTTCTTTACTTCCTCTATGAACCTGAAGGTAGTGACCTTCTAAAGGAAAGACTCTTATCTCTTCTCTACCTTGTAATAAGAATAATAATAGGTAGCATTTATGTAGCAGTTATGATTCTTACGACAGCCCTGTGTGGTAAGTGCTATTTTTTAATTGTCATTTTACTGATGAGCAAGCTAGAATATAAGCACTTAATCATCATTTAGTCTCTTCCCAATGCTAAAATGTATTTGTCTTTCCAGATTTCTTTTGTTTCCTATGCTTACACTTCCAAGATTACACTTAGCTTTGTTCTTTTCTTGAGGGATGCTTGACAGCCCTCTATTCTGTTAAAGGACCTTTCTTTACCCTATAGGATTATACTCAGCTTTGCAGAGTAATCATCTCTTAACTGATAAATCCGATGGTCTCTTCTCATTCCTTATTCTGCTTGTCCTTCGTAGCTTTTGGCACTGTTGACCAGTCCCTCCTCCTGGACGTTTTCTTCTCCCTTGACATCTGCAAAACTGCTCTATCTTGGTTCTGATCATTTCTTTTCAGCCCTCTTTATCTGGATTGTCATCTTTATCTCACCCACTGTGGCAAGTCCCACTTGTTTCTGCCCTGGCTTTTCTTCTCTCTTTCTTACTGGTCTCATCAGCTCCCATAGTTAGGCACATAGTTAAAGGACATTTAAGTACGTTCCAGGCACCTTGCTAAGTATATAAAACCAAGAAAACAAGACAGTCCCTATTCTTAAGGAGTTTATATTCTAATAGGGGAGGACAAAACATAAGGGGGAGCTAGAAAGCCTTGGGGGCAGGTGAGGAGGCATTTGGTCTGGAAGTGAAATGGACTAGAGAATGAGGAAGAAGAGAAGCAAGCAGCATGGCTGGGGCTTCTCAAGACGTGGAGGTTCTTGTACCAGTCAAGGACCAAGGGCTGTATCCTCTTTAGGCAGACAAGGCAACTGGTGTAGAAATGGAATCAATTATTATGTTCAGTTATTTTTCTCTGTCCAGATTACTTCCAAATTATGTCACTCTCAACTATATTCTTACCAGTTTTCTGCTGGGCATAGCGATATAGAATCATAGTTTCCTCCAGCCTTTACCTCTAACCCCTTTATTCTCTAGATAAGGAAACAGAGGCCCTAAGATAGGGGTGGGGAAGCTGTAGCCTCAAGGCCACATGTAGCCCTCTAGGTCCTTAAGTGTAGCCCTTTGACTGAATCCAAACAAAATTTCAAGTTTTGGTATTTTTTCTCCCCACCTCTGCCCCAAGAGATGAAGTGATTTCACTAAGGTAAGCAAAGGTTCTGGGATTTGAACCCAGATCCCCAAAGGAAAATGCAGTCTAATACAGAATTTATATTCCCCCAAACATATCTGTCCTCCAAATTTGACAATTTCTAATGAAGAATAAATCAGTGAAAAAGATTTTATTAAAACGCTTACTTGCTGGTTACTGGTGATACAGAGACAAAAAGTGAGAAACTCTCTTCTAGGAGCTTACATTCAAATGAGGGAGGGCTGTCACAGCAATGGATACTGAAGGCATAGGTCAGTCCATTGTTGTGCCCTTTCTAGAAGCAGTCAATATTAGTATTAATTTAATTAGTATTGATTCGATTCCCAGAGCGAAGGTGGAAAGCAGAAGATGAGGACAGTGTGGATAGCAGCAGAGCAGATAGCAACATGTCCAGGGTATATGGATATGAAACATGGTCTGGGACTACCTAGATGTACTTTATGCAAGTTTACACATCTCAGCCAAACAAGCCTCACAGGGAGTTCCAGCTTGAGAAGGTTAATTCACCCTGCAAGGGGATGTATGATCTCTGATTCCAAATGCCTTAAGATATCCAAGGTGGATGAATATATTACTCAGGTTTGCAATATTGGCATCATTCTTGACTCTTCCTATTTCTCAGCCCTAACATCCAGTCAGTTTCCAAATCTTGTCAGTCCTGTCTCCACAACACTTCTGGTATCTTACTCTTTTTTTTTCTACTCACAAAACCTCAACCTTAGTTCAGACCACTCTTTCATGACCAGTTGAAATATTTTTAATTATTCTGTTTCTACTATTTTACTTCTATATTCCATCTTCCACACAGCTGCCAGATTGATACTTTTAAACATATTTTTATTCAGTATTTCCCAATTCCATGTAAAAATTTTTAACATTACTTTTAAAAATTTTGAGTTCTAAATTTTCTCCCTCCTCACCTCTTGAGAAGGCAAGCAATATATTAGTTGTACATGTGAAGTTATGCAAAACATATTTCCATATTAGCCATGTTGCAAAAGAAAACATGCACACATACCTCAGGAAAAATAAAGTTTAAAAATATGCTTTAATTTGTACTCAAATTGATATTTCTACAATACACACCTAACCATGTCAAGAATGTTTCATGGCTTCCTGTTGCTTCCAGAGGTAAAAACAAACAAACAAACAAATAGACTGTTTAAGGTGGGCATTTAAAGCCCTATACAATCTGGCTGCCACTTACCTTTCCAGTCTCATCTTCATGCACTCTCTGTTCTAGTGAGACCGATCTCCTAGCTGTTCCCTATACACACCATTGTACCATCTCCTGTCTATGCCTTTGTTTAAGTGGTCTTCCACATCTGGAAAACACTTCTTTTTCTACCTCCACTTCTTAAAAGTCCCCACATCCTTCAAAGCACAGTTCTGGAGCCATCTTTTTAGGAGGCCTTTCCAGATTTTCCCCCAGACTATTTTTACTCTCTTCCTTTTGAAATGACTT